>JAODAL010003272.1:0-177185 GCA_025379985.1 Phyllomedusa bahiana
CAAGCTTTCAAAATGGAGTTCGTGCATTTGAGGATAGAACATACTGTTCTGAGATAGTAGGTCCTGCTGAACTGATGGTTTCCAGAATCTGCCTCACGATAGTGACAATACAAGAGAGAACCAAGCCCGGTGGGGCCAGAAAGGAATAATCGCTATGACCTCTGCTTGCTTGTCCAGAATCTTCCTGTGGACTCTTGGAAACAGAGGAAGAGGAGGAAATATATACATTAATTTGTTTCTAAAACTGATTGACAACCTGTCTATTGCCACAGGAGATCCCTGTACTGAGAGGAAGCAGAAGTGTTTTGTTTTTGCATTATCTCGAGTTGACATGACATCCAGGTCAGGGTATCTGATCTTGCACATAATTTGTCTGAAGTTTTTGGGGTTCAGACTCCATTTTCCAGGGTGCAGAAAATTCTGGCTGAGCCAATCCACCGTCACATTAAGAGAGCCTCGAATGTGCGCTGCTGAGATGTTGTAAAGATTTGACTCATATTATTTTGCGCCTGCATTTGTAGGAAAGAGAGGGACTTCTGGTGCCCCCTTGCTTGTTTAAGTAGTCAACTGATACCAGGTTGTCTGTTTGTACAAGAACATTCTGATGAATGGACTTGGGTCTGAATAATGGTATTATAAGATAATTGATGCTCTCCAACACCTTTCTTCCTGAGGTGACCCTTTTTTCTGAAACCAGAGACTGTTTAAATGGGCATCGAAGCCCAAAAGAGAAGGCTTCCATGGTGAGGACTACCTGTCGGTGGTGAGTCAAATATCTTGATTGCCTCAGTCTGTTCGGATCTAACCACCATCTCAGATCTTGTCTGATGTATGCATTGAAAGGACAGGAAAGGGGCGTCAGTTATGAATCTTGCGGGTCGGGGTGCCACTTCTCCGCCCAGTTTTCCGGCAGGAATCTGGCCTGATTATTGTCGGGGCAGGGGCAGTGCTCATACATTGCATGTAAAGGTCCGCCGCTGCCTCGCCAGTGGTTAGGAGCAGTTGCGGGGTCCGTGGCGCAGATGCGGGGGCGGGCCTATGAATTCGGACGCCAGAGATAGTGCGGTCATACATGCTGGGGAGGAAAAGTCCGCCTGTGATGGCCGTGGCAGGGTGTTAGGCGCAGTGCGGAGGACGAGCGAGCTGTGCGGGGCTACGCCTAAGATTCGCCGCCGGATGTAGCGCACACTACATGCGGTGGAAAAAGTTCCCTGCGCTATCACCAGGGTGTGTTGGGCAACTGTGTGGGAACATAAATGGGTCCTTGGGCGCAGTGCAGGACTTTGGCGCGTGCAGGATGCGCCGAAAAAACAGTTCGATGCCCGCGAGACTGGCTGGTATACAGCGTAGAAACTCATTCCAGATGTCGGTGAGGAGTATGTTGACATTATATTCGCCTTGCTGATAGGCAGTCTCATATTTCTCAGGGAAAAAGAGCTGATTATATAACCTTAATAAATTACTATATTAAAACAATATCAATTTCAATTTCCTAATTCCAACGTATTGGATTTCTAGAAATTGAGGGATAATTACGTAATTTCAAATTAAAGCGAAAGCTATTCTGATTGGTCGGAAGACAGAAAGAGAAACCGGCCAATCAAAAATACGCGAGACGCAGTTGAACCCATTTAATTCCGTTGGGGCAGTTTTGGGTCCAATCCAGGGATCCAAAGGCGGGTATTTTCTAACTTTTTCTGTATTAATTGCTTTGTAGAGAAAGAAAGGATGGATAAATGAGGCGTGTTTGATTGGCACATGTGTTGCGGCGGGAGCGGCCTTGAGCATGCCTTTAAGTTTGTCCTGGCTGAGTTTTCGTGATGTGTTCAATTGGTTTTCAGAATTGGCTGTTGGTGTGTCACTTGCATGATTTGGGTCTAGATATTTCTGGAAAGGGTGAGAGCAGTATGGTGGATGTTTGGACCAAAATCAAATAATACATTGGCGGGACAAGTTCAATAAATACAGTATAAAGTACAGAGAATAAGTGATTCGTTTGGAGATAGTATGCGGGCCCCAGAGGATTGGCCTGGTAGCTAGGCCAATCAGTCATCTGGCCAGCGATCTCAACGTCCCCATTTTATCATATGGAAGAAGCTTTGGACCGCTTCCATTTTTCATTAGGACGGGACAGTTACATTTTTTTCCAGGCATTTTGTAAGATTTAGTAGCGGGAGTGGAGGTGAAGACGGGTGGCGCGAACAATACTCTGGGTTCGGACTATACCGAGCCTAATCACACAAGGCACGCGAGCTACATTCTCCCATTTTTGTACTATGGAGAAGATAGGTCTGAAATTATCGCGCGCTCTCAGGGCCACGTGCGGCATGAAGTTTACATCAAAAAATGATATTTTATTAACATGATATTAAAACATTTATCTGATTTAAAGAGCCGAACCCTTCTTTACAAAATAAAGCAGTTAAAATCCGCGCAAAACAACGGTTTGTGCAAACGAGGACCGCGAGCTTACATCCACCGGGAATTGCACATAGCACGCGACGAATTCGCCCGGGCCACCCCCCCCCCACCACCCACACCATTCACACCCCGGCCCTTGTGTTCAAAATTGTTTAAGCCTTTTCTCATGGTCGGCATAAACAAGCACAATCAGAATAGGTGCGAACAATGTCCCATTCTTAACCTATGGAGGAGATTGACCAATCAGAATAGCGGCGATCAATGTACCATTATATCCTAATGGAGAAAAAGTGACCAACCATCAATACAAAGGCGGGACAGCTTCAAAAACAGTAAAAAATGCAGGAACGAGCCTGATTGGTTGAAGCGGCGGGGGCTCGCCCAGCTTGCCAATAGAGCGCGAGCTACTTTCTCATAGGTTATATGGGAAAAGAAATTCAGAGCGAGGCTCCTGTGATTGGCTAAGTTATAAGAGCGCGCCGTTATTTGGACCAATGGGAGGAGCGAGCGTGCTCCTATGGGGTTTTCTAGATGCACAATCTGAAATTAAACACTGTACATGCCGAAATCAAATTATAACATACAGATAAATGTCCCGATGTGTATATAAAAGGAATAAATAAATATGAGGGTCGGGCTAACGATAAAAAAAATTATTACAATCAATAAAATCATGGTTAGTTCTTTATTTTCGTTTAGTCCAAGGAAATCAATAGAAATGGGATTGCAACGAACAATAATGAATTAAAAATGAATTTTATTGTTTTAATATTTTTTTTCGTTACCCCATATTATCATTTCGTTTTATTATACAAATGGGACACTTCTGTACTTTTTTTAATTTGATTTCGGCCCATGTACAGTTTTTATTCAGTTTGCATTAGAAACCCATGGAGCGTCGCTTCGGATCTACATTTGGTCCAAATAACGGCGCCTCCTTTTAATTTGCTCCAATCAACTGAGAGGCGGCTCTGAATTTCTTTTCCCATTAGAACTATAATGAAGAAAGTAGTTATGCGCTATGAATTGGCTAAGCTGGACGAGGCCCCCGCGCCGCTTCAACCAATCAGCTCGTTTCTGCCTTTTTACTGTATTTTGTATACTGTACGCCTTTGAATTGATTGGTCAAATTTTTATCCATAGGATATAATGGGACATTGTCAGACTCCTATTCTGATTGTGTTCAATTCTCCACACCATAGGTTTATAATGGACTATTGTCGCTCATTTTCTGATATGGGTCTGGTTTTATGCCGGAAAATGAGAATAGCTAAAACATTTTGATATTACCTGTTATTTCCCGGCAATTCTGTCTATTGCAATTCCACTATGTAGCGCCAGGGGGTTTCTTCGGCAGGACAAAAGCGTTGTTCGGGTTTTATAACTGCTTATTTGGTAAAAGTAGGGTCTTCTTTAAGGCTCTTTATCTGATAATGTTTTACATTTAATAAAAATAATTTTTGATTTAATACTTCATTGCCGCCACGGTTGCTGAGCGCCGAGATTTCAGAGCGCCCATCTATACCATAGACTATAATGGGAGAAGTAGCTCGCGCTCTGATTGGCCGGGATAGGCAAAGTCCCTGCTAGCTCAGCCAATCAGCTCTTTTCTGTTTTTTTAATGTATTTTGAACTGTCCCGCCTTGATTTTGGATTGGTCCAAAATTCTCCATAGGGATAAATGGGTCTTTGTAAGTGCACAATTCTGTTTGGTTATATACATCCTTATAGGGTTAGAATGGGCCACTGTCGATCCTCTTTCTAGATTGGTCCAAACTTCTCCATAGGATTTAATGGGTCTTTGACGCTCGATTTGATTGGCTGGCGCTGCCGACCAATGAGAATAGCATAACCAATTTTGAATATTACTGTATTTCCCGGCAATTCTCTCTATTGCATTCCTTTATGTAGCGACGGGGTCACGGCGACAAACGCGTTGTTCGGAATTTTATTGATTTATGTTTGTAGTAAGGTTCGGGCTTTTATCTGATAATGTTCTACATTAATAAACATAATTCTTTAATTAATACTTCATGCCGCACGGCGCTGATGTGCGAGATTTTCAGTGCGCCCATATCTCATTGACATTTAATTGGGGAAGTAGCTCACGCTCTGATTGGCTGGGGATAGCCAAAAAGCCCCGCTAGCTCAGGCCAATCAGCTTCTGTCTTTTTACTGTATTTTGAAATTATCCGCCGTGGATTCTGATTGGTCTAAAATTCTCCATAGACTAGAATGGGTCTTTGTCGACTCCTATTCTGATTGGAGCTAGCCACAGCCCAAGCTAGCCAGCCAATCAGCTTTTTTTCAGCATTTTTTACTGTATTTCTGATATCTGTCTCGCGTGGATGGATTTCTGATTGGTCCATTCCTTCCCCATAGGTTTTAATGGTTCCACATGTCGCCCCCTTTCTGATTGGACGGTTTATCCCGACCAATGAGGAATGGTTTCACAGATTTTGAATTACTGTAATTTCCCCTGGCAATTTCACAATATCATAATATCTTGATATTGCCGCATTCTATGAGTTTTGGAAAGTGTTTTTTTTTTTAAGTATGTTTATTTTTGAGTTGATGCTCTTTCCTGACATTGATTTTGCCTTTTTTTTTTATAAAACGGCGATTTTTTTCGGATTCATCAATCCTGCTGCAACGGAGCGGTAGACGACCCAGATGCGCCGAGATGTCATTTAGCGACTCTTCTGTATGTTTCCTCGCAATGTTCCGATCCTGCTTCACTTCGCCTCTGTCGGAGTTTTTAGGACCAAAAATAATACAGGTATGCTTGTCGGAGCTGCCGAGCACTGCACTGCGCTTCGCTTTTGCCGACCTCGCCTTCGGTACCATGCCTTGGAGTTTTCCGGAGCGCGCCGCGTCCCGCACACGGATTGCCTACCCACGCGACCACACAACCGCGCAATATGCCCGCCCCTTAATTGCGGGGCGAGCTCTGAAAGTGGTTGTATGAAAGTGGTCGACCACTGAGCTAACAATACGCCATCCCCGCGGTCCGACAGCGGATTAGGGTCGCTGGGGAAGGAGCAGTAGTATACGCCAAAAAACAGGCGTAAGCGCTGATCAGTACATGTCGCCCAGAGTGTCTAGGGAAACCTGTTTTTGTTCCTGGAGGGACTGATGTCTGGCTGCCTGACATGGAATGGATATGTGCTTTGTCCCAGGATACTGCATCAATGGTGGATGGCAGCTGACCCAAAACTTTCATTGCTGAATGAACAGTAATTTGGGGAACTGAGATCCGGTGATTGACCTCTAAGATGATCTTCTCTCTCCTCTCTGGTGACAGTTTGAGAGTCATTTGGTGAGAATTGATTCTGAATTTTATTTCTTGTACTGGAGAAAGCTGTGACTTTTGTATATTGACCAGAAAACCATGATTTTCTTGAGTTTTTAAGGTCAGTTATAGTTGGAGAATGAGATATTTTCTTGATGGAGCTAGCACCAGCCAATCGTCGAGGTTTGGGAACCATGTGAAACAATGATAAGGAAGGGAGAAGCTGCTGTGAGAACCCCACTAGTGACTACCCCAGGATAGCCTGAGAACAGATGTGATAGAAAAGACTCGGCCTCCCTCCAATCTGAGGTCCTTGTGTTCTGGCATCAAAAGTCCCTTGATTTCTGCTCACCCGGCATCTTCCTGCATAAGGCAGCACTGTCCTGTTGGGGCTTGAACCTTCTTTGTCTTCCCTGAAACCTGTTATTCTTTTTAAACTTTAATGACCACCTTGGGTAGAACTGAAAGGATCTAGGGTAGATTTACTTCTTAGCTGTGGAATGAACTGACCTATACACTTCCAATAATTCAAGTTATTTTATCTAGCAGAGACCCACTATCTCAAACTATTTGGTTGAAAAGGTTTAAATTGCAAAATGGTTTTTTTTTGGATCTGATGTCTCCAGACCATTGTTTAATCCATAATGCTCTCCTTTGAAGCTGTTGATGTTGCAAGGGACCTAGAAGAAAACTTTATTACATCTAAAGGAGAATTACACAGAAAATCTACTGAATCCTTTATTAGAGGCATGTTCTACCATGGATCTCTTCTCTTGAGAACCACATGCTGTAGATCTTGGGTTAGTTAAACTGGATGAGCCCATAAAGACCCGTATTTATGGACCCTGGAATAGAGTATGGATGCCAAATCTACTTTACATGCTTATACAAAGGAAGCGTAGGATCTTTTAATAAAGCTATCTGCTTTTCTGTCCATGGGGTCTAGCAGCATAGAGGATTCTTCAGATGGAAACATTGATTTTTTGGAAAGCTTAGCTACTGCTAAATCCACTTTTGGTACTGCTTCAGCAGTATACCGGGAATCCACCTTATATGTGCTCCTGAACCTAGCTCCTGGGTCCAGCCGTTTAATTGGTTTAGACCATTCACGTTGAAACCAGTCAGATATAATAGGATGACTCGGAGACCCCTTATCTTTGGAAAAAGTATCTGTTTTTTGTTTTGTATACCGGATCCTTACCAGATTCCAAGTTTTTTTTTTAACAGATTTTAATAAATGAGGCAATGTATCTTTCAATGGGAGATACAAATTGTCTGATTCATCAGAATCATCATCAGTCTCAGAAACATATCTCTTTCAGATATAGTACTGTCACCAGACAGGGAGGAGGGTAAATGTGAGGTGTGAGGCTCAGCTGCAAGCTTGCTTGCATTGCATCCGTGAGTGACTTTAACCTTTTAAAAGGTTGCAGAGAGCTATTCCTTAAACCAGGAGAGGAAGGATTTAACTTCAGACTGTAAGGAATTTTCCCCTTCAGGAGAAGAACATAAAGAGCGACATGTCAGAAAAGAGCCGCTTCCACGCCAGTTTTAGGGCGCATTAAATGAGTGTATAATGCACCTGAATAAATAAACCTGTCAAAAATCTGGCGTGTGGTATTCCTTGTCTAGCATATTTAATGTGCCTAATTTAGGCGTATACCAAAAAAAGGCACATAGCATATCATTGCTAGCATATTTGATGTGCCCAGATAATGCATATACACAGCTTACCTTACTAGACAGGAAGGTTCTGCTGTCTGGCAAAGACATGGTTAATTTGTACTGACAATAAACCACAATAGAGGTGCATTATAGTGACCTCTTATACACAGCAATGATATATCACACAGCTGTGTGTGCAGATAGTGCAAATACACAGCTTAACTTACTGAGAGGAAGGTTTTGCTGTCAGGCAAAGCATCTTAATGTGCTCTGTGCCAAAATTCAAGCCCCGGATGTTCAGCGAGATCTTTCCAAACACACCAAGGTCACATGCATGCAGTGAAGCTTCAGCAAGGACCGTGCATGCATAGGCGTCCACCCAAAGGGCAAGAAGTCAGAAATCCCAGGTTCCATATCAAACCCTGAAGGAGATGCGATGCTAGGTACAGGCTCCACAATCACTAGCCGAGGCACTTCTGGATTCCACACTCCCTTTCAAGGGAGTAACAAACATGTTGGTTCCAGTCAGGCTTTATTGGGCAACATTTAAGTGGTTGATTAGTCCAATTACCTTTTAACTGTCCCTTCTTTTTGTCCTAGGCGAAGTAAAACCGAGGGGGTTGGGGCCGTGGGACGATGGGAAAATAAAAAATATATATTTTTGCAATCGGGTTTTGGGCCCCCTTTTCAGGTACAAACTAAAAGTACCTCATTTCTATGAAGTTTTTTGGGCCATGAATATAAAAAATTCCAACTCACCTATAAATTTTAAACAGGTGACATAAAAAGCTTTTATTTTCCCACAAGTTAATTTAACATCTGTATTTATCAAAGCACAACATTAAAGGGTTTCACATTTATTCCCTATTCCTTTATTCTTCTTTTTCCATTTTTATTTATGTTTTTTTTTCAATATCAGAACGGGATTTTAATGTTTTTCATGTTCCCCGGCTTAAAAAAGGGTGTTTTTTACCGTAATTCGCGCCGGAGTGCCAAAATTACGGCTGGAATCGTCCTAGTCATTACGTAATCACAGTTCTCATAGAGACTATGGATTAAGTCTTTCCCCCTCGGCGAATCGCGGGGGGGGGATAAATGAATGTGAAAGAAACCCACCGCCCCGCTCCCGCCCGCCCCCGGCCCCAGGCGTATTTTCGGGGGTTTAAGCCGTGTTTTAAAACCAGCCCTTTTAAAAACTAAACCATCAGACTTGTTGAGAATTGGAATGTTTGTTCTACATAGTATCTTCTTTTTTTTCGTGTCCCTTTTCTTTGATTGGGAATTTTCTTGTTCCACAAATTTTTTCCTTTTTAAAATGTACAACCCCC
This sequence comes from Phyllomedusa bahiana, assembly GCA_025379985.1. NCBI lineage: Eukaryota > Metazoa > Chordata > Amphibia > Anura > Hylidae > Phyllomedusa > Phyllomedusa bahiana. The sequence goes on from JAODAL010003272.1 coordinate 8,707, forward strand.
CTTTCACAACAGCATTTTTTTAAAAGACGGGGGGTGTAAAGGCGGCACCCCCGGCCACCTTAGGCCGTGTTTTACACGGGTTATTCAAGCCTAAATTGGGGCCGGGTTTCGCCCCCGTTATGGGTTGAATAAGGGGGGGGGACGGGCTGGGGCGGAGCTCCCGGGCCCCTAGACCAGCTTTTTTTACGGCGCGTACGCACTGTAAATAATGTGCATGTCACTTTCTCCCCCGCGGCGAATTCGCCGAGCGGGGAGGAGCGACAGAATCCACAGCTCTCTATGAGAACTGTGGATTACCGTAGTTACTGGGACGGATTGGAGCCGTACTGAAGCGCAAATACGGCGCAGTACGGCTCCAATCCGTCCCAGAATAAGCCGTGTGAACGAGGCCTTAAGAGTTCTTTTGAATTGTGGGGAGAGGCGCAGTGTTGGAGATGTGTGGTGCACCAGTGATAATCAATTGATGTGAGTAATGAGGCTTTTACTCTCGTCCTCAGCGGCTTTTGCAGGGCGCTCGTGTCCCAGCAGCCAGCAGCTTCAGCATCCACACACGCAGCTAACGAGGGATCCTCCTCTTGTCCACCTCACTGCTCTACCTGACCATTCTCAGTGACTTCCTCCACTATGGCTCAGGACTCCTGCTGAACTTCTCGCTGCTCCTCGGATTGATACCTTTCCTCCGGATACTCACTGACTCCAGAGTGGGGACCTCTCTTCGGCCTCTCCCGGATTTTCTCTGCTTTTAACAAATTGCAACTATGTACAATGACATGGCTTTCTACTCTCTCCAAACGACAGCCAATAATATCTTCCAGTCCTCATGGCTACTGCAGCTCTGAGGGGCGCACTTCTCTCTCTTCTGTTACTGTCTCCTCTCCTCTAACTCTCAACTGACAACTCTAAGGCTATGTTCACAAGGCATAATTACGCCAGGAGCACCCACGGGGCCCCATAGACATTCATTACTAGTGGTGAGTTTTTGCCACTAGTAATTGACATGTCACTTATCTCCCCCCGCAGCGTATTGTGCGAGCGGGGAGAGGAGCTGTAATCCATAGTTCTCTAAGAAACTTGTGGATTACCGTAATGAAACGGACATATCTCAGCCCTATTGAGCTCATACGCCGCGAAATAACGGGCCGAAAATATGTCCCTAATTTCACCCCTGGATGTAACAAGCCTAAGGATCCAACACTATCACAACACGCAGCTACTTGTTTGGATGCGTGAGTGGGATGCAAGGCAGGAATCGCACCTTATAGTTTTATTATAGTGGCAACTGTCTCGCGTCTTTCGACCAAAACTGACAAGTCATTCTTGGAATGGATTTGAAAGACGGATCCGAAAGACGCAGTGAGAACGCTGATGCGTGTTTCATATTAAAAGCCATGAAAATCACATTGCTCATTATTAGATGTGTGTTTGGGACTGTTTACGGTCCGACAGATGGATCCAAACACGTATCTAAAAGCGTATGTTCATAAGGACTCAACACGCTGTGTGAACATACCCTAACTATCACCAACTGCAGCTTCCCCCTCTGCACAAGCTGGCCCCCCTTCTCCTCAGCGATCCTCCTCTGTGATCACCTGGGGTACCGAGGGTCCGCTCACCCAAGGGGGCGCCGCCCGCCTCGCCCCCCCTAGGGGAGGGATTCCAGCCCCGTCTCTGCAGCCCCTTATAAAAACAGCCGCGCAGTCATCAGCAGTTTGCACAGTTGCTGCTACAGGGAGAGGCATGATGATCGTTCCCCCCTGCCTCCTCCCCCTCTATGTATGGCGCTCATTGAGTGGGCGATACATATACACGTCGCAGGGGCCACGCCTTTTCACCGAGCGTCCCTGCGACGGGCTGGAATGTCCTGGGTCTGCAGCCTCTGCTGCCCAGGAGATCCCTGGGAGCTTCGTGACAGTGTAAGCAGCGTGATGATGTCACGCCGCTTACACCGCTCAACAGCTCTGGATCGGGACGCGCGGACCCAGGGGAGTAGTTTTTTTATTTACTAATTGGCTACAGTAGCATCTACTGGCTACAGGGGGGGCCATCTAATGGCGACAGGGGGGCATCTACTGCTACAGGGGCATCTACTGTCTACAGGGCATCTACTGGCTAATCAGGGGTGGCATCTACTGGCTACAGGGGACATCTACTGGCTACAGGTGGCATCTACTGCACAGGGCCATCTACTGGCTACAAGGGGGGCATCTACAGGCTACAGAGGCATCTACTGGATACAGGGGCATCTACTGACTACAGGGGCATCTACTGCTTACAAGGGGGGCACTACCTGATATAGGGGCATCTACTGGCGACAGGGGGCATCTACTGCTACTGGGGCATCTACTGGCTACAGGGGTGCATCTACTGACTACAGGGGCATCTACTGGCTACAGGGGCATCATTTGGATACAAGGGGGCACTACATGGCTACAAGGGGGCACTATCTGGCTGCAAGGGGGCACTACCTGGTGCAAGGGGCACAACCTGGCTACAAGGGGCATCTACTGGCTACAGGGGGCATCTACAGCTACAGGCATCTACGGGCTACAGGGCTTCTACTGGCTACAAGGGGCACTACCTGCGACAGGGCATCTCTACCGCAACAAGGGGGCATCTATCTGCCTACTGGCATCTACCGGCTACAGGCATCTACTGGCTTATAAGCTTCTACCTGGCTATAAGGGGCCTTCTACTGGGAGTAGGGGACCTACTACTGGCTACATGGCTACTGTCTCTGGCTACAGGGGCATTATTACCTGTCTACAGGGGAGGCATAGTACCTGGCCTACAGGCACTACATGGCTACAGGGGCTACTGTCTGAGGCTACGGGCTACTACAATGGCTACCATATGGAGTGCTACGATGGGGAGTTGTTATAGAGATAGAAATCGTAGAGAAATGCTGATAAAATTGAGTGTCTTAAGATTTGTTGTTTTGTAATATTTACAGTGAAGAGTCGAGGCAGGGATAAGTCGTCATGGCGTTTGGGACAGATGGAGAAGAAGAGACAGACAGACAAACAACTCTTTCAGAGACGTCCCTGTAAGTGCTGGATGTAACTTTACTGTAATCAATTATATTCTGCAAGCCTGTGTACAATTGGGTAACCCACTGGTATGAGGTAATATAAATTGTATAATAATTGGCGTTTTGTATTCAGTAATGGGATGTGTATTATTCAAACACTAATTGTGATACGTGGTTCACGGTGTTTGCGGTAGTCAGTCCCTATGTGTGATACGTGGTTCACGGTTGTTGCGGTAGTCTATACACTATGTGGTGATATGGTGGTCCTATATGACATGGTGCTAATACCCTGGGATTCTGGTTTTGGGTAGCCGTGTTATTTTGTACGATACTAATTATTTAGTAGGTTTATACGTACACTTGTGAAAGCTTGTTGTATATTTTAGATTTGTGTTGATGGTGATGCAATGTGTCGCATTATGTTACGGGAGGGGGGGGGGGGAATTTCTCTGAAGTGCAGTTAGCCTAGCAACGGCCTGCCCTCGAGCTTGCTATTTGGCTTGCCAAGCTCTCCTGACTCACATCACACTACATACACAGCCCAAACTGCCCGGCCTGAACTATTAAGGAATGTTCAACACGCGTTTTGAATACATTTTTTCGGATCTGACAACGCATTACAAGAACGCATCCAACACTCAATTGTGGAATGGATGTCAATATTTTGCTGCAGCAGAAACACAACTCTATAGTTTTAAATAGGGAATCTGCTGCGTTAAACGGATCAAGAATTGACATGACAATTCTTTGAACGGATCCAAAAGATGCATGTAAAACATGTATTGGCGATCACTTGTCTGAACGCTGATGTGTGTTTTACATTGAAGCATTGTAAATGACACTGCACATTGTTAGATGCGTATTTGGGTCCATTTTGGGTCTTAACCATGGATCCAAACACGCATCTAAAATACACCGTGTGAACTTCCTTTGCCAGAACCAGGCCACCCTACTCCCTGGTTTCCCATGGCAACCCACTACTGTTAACAACCCAACACATGTAGAACCCCTTGCACTTTCATTTTGTGTCACCTGTGTCATAACATTCTGGAGATGGATCCCTAACACTGTGAGTCACATTATTATCACCACCAGCTAATATCCAGAGTATGGAGCATGGACAGCAGCTAGATGGGGGTGATTCATTAAAGTCCTGGTAGGTTATCACAGGTACCTGAAGCCATACTGACTGCATCCAACAGCTGCTGGAGGAACATTGGGAGGATCCATAGAGTAAATAGGACCATTGAAGTGGTCTCACAGATGCTCAATTGTGTTTAAATGTTAGGAACTAGGGAGCACCATGTAGAGACATGAAGGCTTGGTCATGCTCTTCCAACCAATGTCAGACATTTCTAGCCACGTGGTGTTCAGCGGTAACCATGGAGACAAAAGAGCAATTTGAAGGTGCAAACAAGACCCGTATTAGGTAAAGCATACATATTTTTTAATTATATTATTTTTAAAATGTCTTCTTTTACAGTAGTAATTGACCCTTCCAGCAGCACTTGCTGTGCTGGGAATATCACTTTAGCTTTTTATGTCCTATAAGGTTATCTTTACATGTTCTGATAATACACATATGTTGTGCATACGGTCCCATTTGACCTGAATAGTCGAAATTCCAAATCTTCTGTCATGCTTAAAAATTTGATCTCACCATTGTAAAATTGCAGTGCCTAAACACAACCACTTGATGGTCTTGTTAATACCCACGATTGCTACACATTTTCCTTAGATTCTCTCTCTGCCTACTGAGCCATGTGACTGCTATGCAATTTTGATCATAAAATTGATGATTGGTGCATGCAGATACTTATCGTGCACCTTCTTCATGGCTGGACAATATCCTGTCGCAATCATGTGGCAGAATCATCCAGCTATCGCAGTTTCTACAGCTGCCCTAAAGATTTGCCAATGATTTTGAATTATTCACCCAGTACATGAAGGTGTTTGGATCTGGGTCGTCTAAGAACAATTCTAGATGTACTCAGTAATCATAAATCTTTCTAGTGATCTCTAGCAACCTATTTTTTAGTTCATGGTGCCTTACCCTCCTACTGGTGCCATTGACTGTCCTATGACTGAGGTTTATAGCACATTGTGTAGTAATGATATATGTCTAATACTCCAGCTCTACTGTGCTACAGTTGACTAAGAGGCTAAAATATGTGGTCACTCTCAGTAGCTGACACTTTTACATGCAATTCTTCAGGACTGAGCACAAAGCACAGCTTGTTTCTTAGGTATTGTGTGGACGTCTTTGGAAACCGCTCCTGCATTGGTAGCCAGGCCTTTTACTGCAGATAAGACCGGTCCGGACTCGAAAGGTCACTCTCATACAATGTAGTGTTCATTTGGGTTCATTTCAGCATTTCAATGTTGCTTTGCACCAGGTCAAGTTTCTGAAACAATTCTTCCATCTGGAGAGGGAATGAAGAGGGCAGTGTGAGAGTTTGCTGTGTCACACACCGATACATTTCAGGTTTACTGTAGCCTGAAGAAATCACTGCAAAAAGTCTTAAGGTAAGATTCCAGGATCAGGACACTTGAACTTATTTTATTATCATTTTTTAGATTTAAAGGGAAATCTCAATTATTAGCTTTAAACATGTAGAAAAGAGTAAATAGTAGACTAACAAATACATTGCTGTCTGATATTTGCTCGATTTCAGAGTTACAGAAGTATCGTTTGCTTCGTTACCCTATTGTTTTTAAGTTTTACTTACCATCTCTCCTGCTTCAGCCAGCTTCAGGCCTGGGATGAGGTGGACATCACTTCCTGCTGTGTCTTATCAGCAGCACAGGAGCTTGTTTATGTTTCTTACTGACAAACTTTAAGCTCTGTAGTGTTGTGCTCTGCTATTGATACCCTTCCATCACCAATGTCCCTCTAACAGGTTCAACTAGGAATAGCAGAGCTAGAATGTCACTGTAAACTGCTGTAAACCCACCCACAGCCTGAACAGGAAGTGGGAGTCTGAACTTAGCTGTAAGAAGCAGCAACTGCAAATATCTCACTATTTTTTTTTTCTTGGGAACGTCATAAAATGTATATCAATTCAGAATTTTACACTGAAGTACATTCTATTGACAGAAGGTAGGAGGGTTGGGAGAAGTGATTCCCCCGATGGAGGCAGAACATGCAACGCTATCATTGGTCACAGAGGACAAGAAGCTGATCTACCTCTTGTGAATTGTGTTGGCAGTGCCCACTCTAGTGCCATGATGATTTATGTACTGTATGCCCCAGATGGAAATGCATGAAGAACATTAGTTGGTACTTACAAGTAGTGTTGAGCGATTGCGTTGGCTATCGAGATCGATCGATAGTCGATAGTCGGCCGCTATCGATAAGGTTTTTCGATAGTGAGCATCGAGATAATGCGCGATGACCAATTAAAGTCTATGGAGAGCAACAACACCTTCTTATTACCCCAAACAAGGCAGGAGATGCTGACATTAACATCCACAACAGTCAAATGGATACGTCCTACATCATAGGCAACACACTTAGGTTATAAAAGATCACAGAAAAAAAAGTCAGCAAAATACATTTACGAACCCTGTCTTGTTCCACAGCCTGACCCTTAAACCTGCATCACCCACAACTTAAGAAAGTGCCATAAGGCAGTATGATTTGAAAACCATCATGTCTTTGAACTGGACATTGAATACTTCCCCCTGTCCTGGATCGCAGCATAGCCCCAAACCTGCATGACCCCCACATTACAAGTCCGGAAAGGAGTCTTCACCACCATTTTAGTTCACTGGACATGACTATACCTGTCCCTGGGCCACAGCATGAGCCCCAACCTGCAGACCCCACAATTAAAGTGCCGGAAAAAGGAGTCTTCAACCACCATTTTTAGATTGAACGAACATTCGACTAGACTTCCTGGGGCCCACAGCATGGGACGAGAGCCCCAAACCTGCATGACCCCACATTTAAAAAGTGCCGGAAAAAGAGTCGTTCAACCACCATTTTAAGTTGACTGGACATTGACTATTCCTGTCCTGGGCCCACAGCATGAGCCGCCAAACCTGCAAGACCCCCCCAATTAAAAGTGGCGGAAAAAGGATCATTCAACCACCAGTTTAGTTGAACTGACATTGACTATACCTGTCCTGATGCCACACCTGAGCCCCAAGACTGCATGAAAAACTCGAAAAAAGAAAGAAAAAGAAAAGAAAAGAAACAAAAAACAATAAGAAAACGAAAAAAAAACCCCCCCCCCCACAATTAAAAAGTGCCGGAAAAAGGAGAGTCTTTCCAAACCACCATTTTTAGTTTGAACTAGGACATTGACTATACCTGTCCTGGGCCACAGCATGACCCCAAACCTGCATGACCCCCCACAATGAATAAAGTGCGGAAAACGGAGTCCTTTTCAACAACCAGCCGATTTTAGTTTGAACTGGACATTGACTAAACCTGTTCCTAGGCCACAGCATGAGGCCCCAACCCTGCCTGAAACCCCCCACATTTAAAAAAGTGCCGGCAAAGGAGTCTTTCAACCACCATTTCGTTGAACTGGACATTTGACTATACCTGACCTGGGCCACAGCATGACCCAGGCTGAAAGTTACAGTGGGGCGGTGACAGCAGCTGGCGTCCGTCCAACTATAACACTCAGGTTAAAATGCCCTGATGACGCAGCAACGAAAACTGTCGTGCTGAAGCAGAGTGCGGAAGCGGAAGTGTGAGAACTCCAGCCTTCCTCTGTACACAGTCAATACCGGGTAGCGCTTGCCCCTCCGTATGAGTGTGGACCAATTGAGCTTCACTTGTAAATACTGGTGGTTAACGCTCCTGTTACACCCAGGTGCCCTTTATCTTGGCATTCTTTTCTCATTTTACTCAACGTGCTGAGGAAATGGTCTCTGTACTTTGTTTCTCTGTCCGTGCTCCATACTCCATGTCCTCTGAATAACCTACATCTGGTCAAGTTTTCCTGTACCTCCCTTGTACAATTCAGAGGAATTTTTTAACAGCTATTTGTACATGCAAGTTTTTTAATTCTAGAAAACACATTTTTAAAATAGAGATGGGAAATCCCACCATGTCTTTGTTTCCTTTTTTTCATTGTATTAAATGGGTTGTCTCAATTACAGGGATTGGATAGCTATGTTAAAGACTTGCAAAACAAGTCCATTTGGCAAAGTTCCATTAACAGTGACCTACCCTATTCCTTTTTCTGACAGCACATCACCCTTGAGCCACTCTTGACAATTGTGAAGAACAAATGTCCTGTTAAGAAACAACATTTTTTAGAATAGGACCTGTAGTATAGCTGCATGTCACACAAATGCCTCCCAAAAATTTCAAAACAGGACCCTTGACCACTTGGTCAATTGTGAAGAACAAATGTCTGTTTAGAAACAACATTTTTTTATAATAGGACCTGTATATTGCAGCGATTTCAAAGCAGCATGACTCCAAAAAATTGATAAAAAGACTCTCAGCCATTGTTAAAAATTGTGAGGGAGAAATGCCACTTAGAACTCACATTTCTTTTACAAAGGACCATGTTTATTGCTGTATCTCACAGCTACAGTGACCCCAAAAATTTATAAAATGACTTCTCAGCCACTATTAAAAATTGTGAGGGAGAAATGCCACTTAGGAAGCCACATTTCTTTCCATAAGGACCATAATATAGCTGTATCTCACAGCAACATAACCCCAAAAAATTATAAATATTGACTTCTCAGCCACTATATAAAAATTGGTGAGGGAGAAATGCCACTTAGAAGACACATTTCTGTTCCAAAGGACCATTATTATAGCTGTAATCTCACTAGCAAACATGACACCAAAAAAATATGAAATATGACTTCTCAGCACTATAAAAAATTGTGAGCGGAGAAATGCCACTTAGAAGTCACATTGTCTGTTCCAAAGACCAGTGATTATTGCTGTATCTCACAGGCAACATGACTCAAAACCATTTGACAATGCGAACACTTTCTAAGAATAAAGTGAGTAAATTGGAATACGTGTTGTCGATGAAACCTTGCAGTGCTTTTACAGTCTCCTCACAGCAAAACCAGCAAAATGAACTGTTGGGAAAGAGAATAAAAATTCAGTAAGAATGATCATTTAAAAAAAAGTTTTCAAGAGGACCATTCTGTTTGAAATGGAATGAATAGACTGGTCCTACTAATCGGGTGACCTCGTCGAATTGGGGCCACAACATCATCAGATAGTCCATGCCTGATTATCATCCTTGATGAAAGTCAAACGTCCACATTATCTGTGGAAAGCCGTGAGCGTTTGTCTGAATGACTCCTCCAGCTGTCTGAAGGTCCCACAGATATGCGCTGGCTGCTGGCAGACAACACCTCTATGGCCGTGACGAGCCAGCTCGGGCAATTCGTCCATTTTGGATACCCAAAGCTATTGGGGTCCGTACCACATGCAAAAACATCGGTGTTGAGGCACGCAGTATAGACGTGCACCATGATCTTAACTGATCTCTGTGGTGTTGATTGTGCCCTCATGCATCGTCGTGAGGTGGTAAACAAAATGTGCCGAGAGGTCACACAGTTAGGCTTCTGCCAGCCTTGCCTGCTGCAGCCCGCTACGCTACTTGGTCACTCTACTGCTGTCACTTCGCTGATGTTGTTCCACCGTGAATTTGGGGAAAAAAAAAAAACCCCGGAAAGCAACCAACAGAATGTCACCAGTTGATCAATCATGCAAGGGTCTCCATTTCCGCATTTACTCTCTAGTTGGGTGGGTGGAAGGAAGGTGCTGATATTGTTTGTACCGGGGATCCAGGGGGTGCCACCCAGAAACTGTTTGTTCATTTTGATGGCCTTAATGCGAGGATTCAGTGTTGGAGGAAATGGAGCATCCAAGCACTCATGTGAGAGATGGATCCTTGATTTTCCCAAGCCTCTGTCGAGGGCATAGCGAAACTGATCTTCCTCACTTCCACCTCCGCCTCAAATTCACGCCAACCTTCTTTCCAAGGCAGGGACGTCGGTAAACATCGGTGTCCAGGAATACCTCCTCCTCCTCCTCCTCCCTGCCTCCGGCATAGCTATCACACAGCCCGACTTGCCTGAAGATATGCACCCTGAGAGCTAGGCGCCACCTTGCACTAGCTCTGGACCCCGAACCACTGCCTAATGAAGACCGATGAAATTGTGAAACATGTCGGGCCTTGTGGATTAGACGGATAAAGAAAGGCTCCTGTCCGCATCTGTGTCCGCTCCTCCACCGTCCTGGCGGGGACTGTTTTTCTGATGTCCAACGTCGTTCCAGAACTAAGATCACCACAATGCTCATGCTTGACAAGGGCATTGTTCCGCACTGTCCATTTTGGTGGCTGTCTTCAAACTGCAAGGATGGTGCAGAGTCTCTTTACCTGCCTCCACTCTCGGTGGCTCTACACCCCGAGGACCGTACCGCTGCTTGTCGAGGCCATGTGTCACTTCGTACTGCGTAATGGCATTGCGCTTGCTGCCACAATCGCTGGAGCATGTGGAGGGTGGAATTCCAGCGTGTTGCACGTCAACAATGAGACGTTGACTGGGGAGGCCGAGCCCTGAAGCTGCAACGCAGGCCAGGCGGACGAAAGGGTGCGAACGGCGGAAGTTGCGAACTCAAGACCTCGAGCCTTTCTTCAGGCGAGGCAGTCCAACCCGGGTACTCTTTAGAAATTCTGGACGACAAGGTTCGAGACATGGTGCCAGGCAAGAGATGTGCTTCCAGGCTACCGATCTTAAGGTCGCCAGCAGATTTCGCCCGTTTATTGCACACCACCTGCCTGGCTCAAGGTTTTGTCACCCAGCCAGCAACCGGGTCTCGTTGCTTAGAGCCCCACAGCTCCTGACCTTGTGTGTGGACGGTCCTCCAAGGCAGATTAATTTCAACACGGCCTGGTGTCTCTGCACGAGATGCCACCAGAGGACCTTGGGGGAAAGAGCCCGCACCATCCCTGCGGTTTGAAGGAGCGGGCGCCGAGTCCTGAGAGCCACCGTCCCCCCCAGAGACCATCCACCGCCAGCTCACTCCAGTGAGCTGTCACAGAGATTATAGCGGCCTTGGCCGTCTTACTAGTCCCATGTGTCGGTGGTGAGATGGACTATTCCGGACACAGATGCTTGACAACTGCTTGAAATTTTAGATGACACGTGGTCTGGCCAGGGCATGGACGGCTTTTTTCTGCAAAGAAAGGCCTTCTGGCATCGTGGTATTGTTGGCAAGCGAGGGCCATGGGGAACGTGGCGGAACCCATCTGTGTCCACCAGACGAAAGGCAACATTTCCAAGGCCAAAAAGCCTGGCAATGCCGACATTCAGCGCTTTTGGCTTTGGGATGGTTTGGGTTAAAGTGTTTCTTCTGCTCCAAAACCGGAAGACAAAGCTGGCTGCTAGACTGGCCGCTGTACGGTGTGCAGCCCGTCAAACTGGCGGAAGGAAGAAGGGGTAGGATGGGTCTGTCTGGTGTGCTGTGTACTCGTGCCGGTGGAGCTGAAGCGGGCTGATCCCTGATCATGACTCTGAGAGACATGGGCAGCTGAGGAATGCTGATGTGGTGGCGGAGGAGGAGGCGGAGACAGAGGGTGTGACAGTGGTATTTGTAGGCCCGGCTCGTCTGGCCTTTTTTGGCCAGTGTTCCCTCCCATTTCAACTCATGCATTCCTGCATGTGGACTAGACATGTTGGTGGTGGTTAACCACTTAAGGTTCTTGCCTCTACTTTATGCGGTTGTATCGGCAAAGGCGGCATATGACATCGCTGAGGGTGAATCAAGGCTTGCTCAAAGAAGGCCCAGGCTTGAGAGGTCCTGGACCTTTTGACGGCGATAAGCGAGGAGCGAGGTTTTGCGCTGACCGTGCTGGCGGAATCATATCAGCGTACTTCTGCAACCTGCCCTCTCCCTTTTTGTGGCGGTGACCCGTTATTGACACACCCCATCATCTTCCTCCTCGTCCACTGGATGAAGCGCTCGCAAGCAAATTCTGGCGGAAAGACCATGATGGATCCGCGAATGTCCGTCATCATCATCATCATCAACACAGAGTGAGCTTGGTCGTCCCTGGACTTTCTGCATGCCAGACTGCCGGCTACAAGCAAGGCACATTGCAAGGTCGTTTGCCGACGCCCGGGGATTTTGCCGAATGACCGCTTTCCTTCACCTCCTCTGATGGCTCAGTAAACTGGGCGTCAGAGCATAAGTGAAAATCATCCTTTTGGCCTCTTGATGCTTTTAACATGCCTTCGGACCCCTTACCGCATTTTTGTCATCAAAGATGTTCTTCAGAAAAAAGGGATTATCCACATGGTGGGTACACGAGTTGACATTTGGGCTGTTTCATGTTGGACAGAGTGCTGAGGATGCTGATGACGACATTTGTGCCGTGACTGCGAGGACGAGTAAGAGGTAAGAGCTGTCTATATGCAGGGTTGCATTAACCACGTGAAGACAGATGGCGACGCTGTTCGTTACTTAATTCACAGGGCCCTGACCCAGCGATGACAGGCCTGACGGTCCTGCAACAGACGATCCTCTGGCATGCGTGTTGTCGCCATCCTCCCCCTCCCCCCCCCTCCACCGCCCCGCTCCCCCCTACTCCCCCCCCGCCTCCCGGCCCACGCCCCGCACCCGCCCCGACCCCCCCCCACCCCCCCCCGCCCCCCCCCTCCCCCCCCCCCCCCCCCCTACCCACCCGCCGCCTCCCCCGCCCAACCCCCCCCCACCCCCCCCCCCAACCACACCTCGCCCCCCCCCCACCCCCCCCCCCCCCCCCTACACCGCCCCCCCCCCCCCCCCCCCCGCCTCCCCCCCCCCCCCCCCCCCCCCCCACCCCCTCCCAGCCCATGGCCCGCCCCCCCCCCATCCCCTATCATCATCTCTCATATATCCACCCCCCCCGCCCCCTCGCCCCCCAAACCCCCACCACCCCCCCCCCAACGCCCCACGCCGACCCCCCTCCCAACCCCCCCCCCCACTCCCCCCCCCCCCGCCCCCCTGCCCCCTCCCCCCCCCCCCCGCCTCCCCCGCCACCCCCCCCCCCCCCCCCCACCCCCCGACCTCGCCCCCCCCCCCCCCCCCGCCCCCCCCCCCACCCCCCCCCCCCCCACCCCCCGCCGCACTGGAAGGAGCACCTTCTCTCGACCTCTACCTCCCATGTGCACCCCCCGTCTTTGCTCGCTTACCACTGCATTTCGCTCCATGTTTCAGAAATTATAAAATTTGAGAAGGTGTGGAATAGTTTGGAAAGTCCTCTTATTAAAAGACGCAAATCCACAGCAATTCTCAAATCCTCTAATAAAACAAAATTGCTGGATTCAAATTTAACTGCAAGGTGGTCTATGAACAACAAATCCGACTGGGCAAAAGCCAAAAAACACGGATCTGTTTTATGTTTTGATATAATAAACGGTATTTTTTGCACCTTTCATTCACCTATGGTGAATATAGAATTGCTGTTTTAAGATTTACGTAGATGCAAGCGACAATGAACAGTGCTGGGGTGCGCAAAAGTCAAAAAACACGTAACTGTTTATGTTTTGATTAATAAACTGTATTTTTTCACCATTTTTCAATTCACCTGGTGGTGAATATAGAATTGCTAGTTTTAAGATTACGTAGATGCTGCGTCAATGAACTGTGCCTGGGTGCTCAAAAGTCAAAAAACACGTACTGTTATGTTTTGATATAATTAAACGGTATTTTTTTGTCACCTTTCAATTCACCTGTGGTAATATAGAATTGCTGTTTTAAGATTTTACGTAGATCTGCGTCCAATGAACAGTGCTGGTGGTGCGCAAAATCAAAAAACACGTAACTGTGATGAATTCGAACGATACACGGTATTTTTGGCCAACAAACAACCTGTTCTGACAACAAGATTGCTGGATGTGTAATTTAAGTGCAGGTGATATATCAACAGACCACAGGGTGAAAAAAAAAAAAAACAAAAGAGAATAAAAAAAAAAAAAAACCATAAAAAAAAAAAAAAAAAAAAAAAAAAAATACTGGGTAAAATTGAACACCTATCCTGAAATGTATACTGGATAATAAAAGTGAGTTTTGCAGTCAAACTAAGAGGAGCTCTGCAGTACTAAAATGATGGTATATCCAATATAAGTTCAGGCTGCCCAATATCCAGGAAATATTTCAATAGCAAACTGTTAATAATAAGATATTCAGTGCAATGTCTACACTAAGGTCTTGGTAGAACTGAATCCAGTTTATTACTTATAGCTAGAGCTTGTCCCACCGCCGTGAATTTACAGTGGTAGATTCTGCTTAAACTTCTCTAGCTAACTACATAAAAATTTCAAAACACTAATCTAACAAATAGGTAGGGATTGCACACTAATAGAGAGGTTTTCTTCGTGCAGAAATAGACTAATTTTCGCTACTGTTGGCCACAGACAGAACGCACGTCCTATCCCTATGAGACGCTGAGAGACACTGAGGCTGAAACAGGAAACGCTGTTCCTATGTAAAACGAGGTCATGTGAGTCATTACCAGCCAATCGCAACCATACACATCCCAGTCATGAACCGTCGGCACACACATCTCACCCTGCTCTATTCTGTAATCTGATTAGCTGGCCGGCCACAATTACAGGAGCGGCCGAAAAAGGCGCGATCTTAATAGATATGCACAGATTTTAACCTTAATTATCGCATGGATCTGGAAATTTCGATCACCCATAAAAAACCTTGCCGATTTCAACTTTGTCGATAAAAATCGCTCAACACTAATCCAGACAAATAGTATAAATAGCACCAACAAATAGCATCATTCATACATACAGAAAAAGGCTGCAACCTCATGGTGACATGTTTTTTGCAGGGTTTTACAATTTTATTATCTCCATAAGCGCCATTTATGAAATAAAGCGGCTGTTTTTTTCCAATGCATGACCGCAGTTTTTGTCACGTTTTGTACATAAACCGCGGTTGCTTCTCGTTTTTTTGATGTTGCTCATACAATTGTATTGTATGGGAAGACGTCAAGAAAACTAAAAGTGCCAGCGTATTATACAACATGTTGTATAATAGACCGGCGCCAGAAGACAGCTCGTCTTTTCTATAGCCGCTTTTAAAAAACTAAAACCGTCAAAAATACGATCATAATGCAGACACAGCCTAAGTGTAAATTCCAATTCTGGTATAATATGATTTGTTAGATTTGTTCCTTAACCACTTGGATATGACTTAAGAACAGGTGCATGCCTTCAGTCACACCTGCAATAAAAATAATTAAAGAAAAAAACACATTCATTATTAAAGGGGTTGTACAGGTTTAGAAAAGCATGCCTGCTGTCTTCCACAAACAGCACTATTGGTTGGATGTGGTATAGCGGCTTAGTACCATTTACTTTAACGAAGCTTAAAGAGTATGTGTCATCAAAAAATGACTTATTGTTTAACTCACATTTTTATGTTAAACACATTTTTTAGGAACTTTTGGTTATGTTTTTTTAATTTTCCATATCACTTTCAGTATTTTTTTAAATAATTCTTAAGTTCTGCAGTTCTCACTTTGGCCACTAAGCCTAATAATTGTCTGACACTTCTTGTTCTGTAGAGCGAGATTTTCAGTGTCTGCTCATTATCAGTAAAAGCAGGGTCAAACTGAAAGGAGACACCAATGTGTACAGATAGCACAGAATCCACCAGTCACAAGAGGAGATAGTCACAGCTCCCCCTCTCCCCTCCGGTCACAGTGAAAACTCTCCTATACAAGTCTATGGGACAGAATCTTCTTAAGAATCCTATGTGCATGAAGCTGCTGTAAAGTATCTCTCTGACTGCTGTTAAAGCAGTGGAAGCAAGAATGTCTTCCCCACAATCATATATAAATGGCCGATAAGAGAAATCTACAATCAGGAAATAAAAACAACTGAGAGGAAAAGAATATGGATCAGGGTCTTGATTTAATGAGTAAAAAAAAAAAAAAGTTGTATTTTTGAGGATTAATTGCGATATTGAACAGTTACAACAACTACAATACTGTCGGTCAATTCAAAATTTTAATAGACCTTAAATCTGAATATTTAGGAACGTAAAGTAAAAATTAATTTTTGGCTTTCTTGGGAGAATATCTACGTGTGCATAATTATTGAACGACTATAAATGTGCAGAATTATTATGCAACTAAAAAAATAACATTCATCTGTTAAATTAAGAATAATAAACAACTCAAAATTTACAAATAAATATTTCTATTATTTCCAAGAAAAAAATCAGTGACCAGTATAGCCTTCCTTCTTTTCAATTACAGTCATAAGCCTTTTGTCTGTTGAGTCTGTCAGTTTTTTAATCTGTTGACGATCAACTTTTTGCGCAGCAGCAACCATAGCCTCCCAGACACTGTTCAGAGAGGTGGACTGTTTCCCTTGACTGTAAATCTCCCATTTAAAGGGATTGTGTCGCAATTTTTTTTTTTTTTTTGCAGTAATGTGTTTATTTTCTAGCACCTTTTTATTCTCAGTTACATTTATTTTCATTGTGAGCCTGTAGAGACAGTTATAACAGAAACTTGTGTGTACACAGCACTGCCCTCTTCAGAGACAGCCCTGTGCTGTGTGAGAGCATGACACACAGGAAGCTGCCATAAATGAAATGCTGTAGATAAGAGACTTGAGACAATTCCCATCTGAATCTCTTCAGCTTAGAGCCCTCCCAGCTCCTCTCTGATGTGACCTCAGCTCTGCTCCAGTGTCTGCAGGTACAAGCAGCCATGATTGTGGAGCCTAGAAGAGCAGCTACTGAAGGTCTCCTCAGTCGCTCTGTGCTCCAGTAAGGCTGCCAGAGAAGCAGCAGAGGTCCGGTGGTTATACCTTATCAATTCTACAGACAAGTGTCCAACGTGTCCTCATTCCTAATAAAGTGATCATGCGTTCGTCTCTAATTTTTGCAAAATTCAAGATTTTTCCGCTAATAAAATTCTCTCGTTTTTGAAACTATAAATACTTTTAGGCTATGTTCACACGGCAATTATTTGGACGTATCTCGCCCCGTATTTCGCGCTGTACTGTGCTCAATACAGGGTGAGATACGTCCCAATAATTATGGTAATCCACAGTTCTCATAGAGAACTGTGGATTATGTCTCCTCTCCCCGCTCAGACAATCCTTGCCGAGAATCCTTGCCCCCGCTTCCTAGCACATGGCGTAATTGCGGGCGAAATACGTCCCGCAATTATTGCCGTGTGAACATAGCCGGATTTTAACGGATTTTGCCGCAAGAATCCAAATTTTTGTTAACACATTTTTGCGTTGAAATCCTTTTCTTTACAGATTTTCACACTAATAAAGTTCTCTTGCTCCTGACGCTGAAAATTCAGGGTTTTTTTTACGGATTTTGCTGTTAAAATTCGTTTCTTTACTGTTTTTGCTGCTAAAATCTGTTTCTTTACTTTTTTTTATGGATTATGCCACTATAGTCCATTTCTTTACAGATTTTGCTGGCAAAATCCGTTTCTTACGGATTTGGTCGCTATAGTCCTTTTCTTTACGGATTTTGCCGCTATGGTCCGTTTCTTACGGATTATGCCGCGAAAATCCATTTCTTACAGATTATGCAGTCAAAACCCGTTTTTTAAAAATTATGCCGCCAAAATACGTTTCTTACGCATTATGCCGCCAAAATCAGTTTATTACGGATTTTTCCACTATAGTATATTTCTTTACAGATTTTGCCACTATATTCCGCTTCTTTGCGGATTTTGCAGCCAAAATAAGTTTTTTTACGATTTTTGCCGCTATAGTCCGTTTCTTTACGGACACCTGTGGATACCTATGAGCAGGGATGCGGACATATACTGTGCTGTTACTTCCGCATATCCAGAGTAAGAGTATGTGCACACGGAGTCTTTGGATCCATGTTGGTTCCAAAAAGCACATCCAAAAATGCAGCGTCTTTCGGATGCAAAACGCAGCTGATGTGAAAGACGCAGTGAGACGCGTATCGCCGATCACTCGTGTGAAAGCCAATGCGTGTTTCTAATAACCAGCAATGTAAAATCACACTGCTATTTATTCAATATGTGTTTGGGGACTGACAGATGGACCCAAACATGTATCCAAAAGCGTATGTTTTTGACGCCGTGTGAACATACCCTAAATGTAATCTCAATTTCACTCTGGTTCTTCCTTTTTCAGCTATGGATACACATCAGCTCTGAATGGTGTCCTCAGTCACCAACAAATTGGTGATTCATGGCTACAGAGTCTACAATCCACCTCCCCCTCCTTATGCACACAGGGGAAGGGGAGGCGTGTGAGGTCACCACCAGACCAGCCCACATTCACAGCAGTGCTGTATTTCCTCATTTTTGTCCTTGAGGAGAAGCCTTTTTTTTTTTTTTCTTGGATGTGCTCCCTCTGGTGGCTGAGTGGGAAATATTGAAAATTGATATGTATTTTTTAATATTTACCACAAATTGAATGAAAGATGAAAATATACTAAAAAATTTGACAAAAATGAACACACAATATTTCATCATTAAAAAAAAAACATTTTTGATGACAGATTCCCTTTAAGAACTTCTCTTCCAAACTCCTCGAGCAGCACGTCTATCTTCAGCTGTCCTCCCACCTCTCCTCCAACTCTCTTCTTGACCCACTACAATCTGGTTTTCGACCCCACCACTCTACCGAAACTGCCCTAACCAAAGTCACTAATGATCTAGTAACTGCTAAAGCCTCATGCCACTACTCTGTGCTCCTCCTCTTGGACCTGTCCTCTGCCTTTGACACTGTCGACCATTCCCTCCTGCTACAAATCCTCTCCTCCCTCGGCATCACGGACTTGGCTCTTTCCTGGATCTCCTCGTACCTCACTGATCGGACTTTCAGCGTCTCTCATTCTTGCTCCACCTCCTCCCCCCGGCCACTCTCTGTTGGTGTCCCCCAAGGGTCAGTCCTGGGTCCACTACTCTTCTCTATCTACACCCTTGGCCTCGGTCAGCTCATAGCCTCACATGGCTTTCATTACCACCTGTATGCTGATGATACCCAACTCTACATCTCTGGCCCAGATGTCACTTCTCTACTCTCCCGGATCCCTGACTGTCTGTCCTCCATTTCCTCCTTCTTCTCATCACGTCTCCTAAAACTAAATGTGGAGAAAACAGAACTCATCATCTTTCCACCATCCAACTCTACCCCTGCCCCTGATCTCTCTATTACAGTCAACGGCTCTACACTTTCACCGGTCCCACAAGTCCGCTGTCTTGGGTAATGCTAGACTCTGCTTTATCTTTCAAACCACACATCCAAACCCTCAACTCTGCCTGCCGCCTCCACCTGAAAAACATCTCTCGCATCCGCTCATTCCTCGGCTATGACACTACAAAAATGCTGGTCCATGACTTTGACATCTCCCGCCTAGACTACTGCAACATCCTTCTCAGTGGCCTCCCAGCTAGCACCCTCGCTCCCCTCCAATCCATCCTTAACTCTGCTGCCCGTCTTATCCATCTCTCTCCTCGCTACTCCTCTGCCTCTCCCCTCTGCCAATCCCTTCACTGGCTTCCCATTGCCCAGCGAATTAATTTCAAGCTACTAACCATGACCTACAAGGCTCTCCATGACCTCTCCCCTCCATACATCTCTGCCCTAATTTTCAAATATCTCCCCCCACGCACTCTCCGCTCCTCACAGGACCTTCTCCTCTGCTCTCCCCTTATCAGATCCTCACACAACCGTCTCCAAGACTTCGCCCGTGCTTCACCCACACTCTGGAACTCACTGCCCCAACACATCAGACTCTCCACCACTTTCACCAGCTTCAAAAGCAACCTGAAAACCCATTTCTTCAGGCTTGCCTATAACCTTCACTAAACTTGTCACTACTTCCTCCACAGACATGTCTGCCCCTCACCTCCTGTCTCTGTCCCCCTCCTTGTAGATTGTAAGCCCTCGCGGGTAGGGTCCTCTCTCCCTCTGTCGTGCCAATTGTCATTATCCCTTATCACTGTACTCGTTTGACTTATGTAATGTATGTAACCCCCTCGAATGTACAGCGCCCTGGAATCAATGGCGCTTTAAAATAAATAATAATAATAATAATAAAAAGAAGTGCCCACAAGTTCTCAATAGGGTCTAGGTCAGGTGAAGAAGGCCATATAAAAGGAAATACTCTTTCATCATTTAGGCCTTTACTGCCTAACTAACGAGTGGAGTACTTCGATGCAGGCGATGGAGTTTTTTCCTGCCTAAACAGCCTGGTTTTCTTCAAAGATGCAGACTTCTTTCTTTGCCACTGCTTGAAGAAAGGGTTTTCTAACAACTGGTTGTAGGTTTCAGAGTTGATTTTGAATCCATCTTTAATTCAAAAAAGGTCTAACTAGCTCATCTTTATTAACACCAGTCCATAGCAGTAACCCACCTCCACTCTGTTGGAGATATTCCTTGGCCCAGTCTTGACATTTCACCTTATGTGTCTTGTTCAGAGGTGGCTTGGATTCAGCTTTTCTGGCCTTGTCTCTGATCCCTTAACACCTTGTACTTACAGGTGCTCTAGGGAGATTGCATTTCTGGTATATGACATAACTAGAAGATAAGGGGTTTGGCTGAGATCATTTGGAGTTAATTTGTTTCTTTTTTTCTCAACACATTTCTTACAACCCTGTTGACTATTTGAAACAAAACGTTTGATTGCTGTGTGATACTGCCCAAGTATCATTAGCAACTTGAAGAGTGCTGCATCCCTCTGAAAGACTTTAGAGACCATTAAATCCCTTTTTGTCCCATTTTGCCTAAGGAAAACAAGCTTAATAATTAACTAGATCTTAATATAGGATCTTGATCTCCTTAGGCCACACCCTCCATCATTACACAAATACACATCACCTAATAAGCTTCAGTCCAATAAGCAATACATTTATGCAGCTTGGAGTTAGAAAATATGCATAAAATGATGACATGGTCAAAATACTCACTTGCCTAGTAATTACACAGGCCACATGTATGAACCTGTTTAGGTCTAAAACTCACTTTTTTGCCCATGGGCAAAAGAGTGAGTTTTAGATCTAAACAGTTTCATATACGTGGCCCACAGTGGCATTCTGGAAGAAAGCCGCCATATTTCTCTAATGTTGTAGAACACTTCAATATAATATGTCATTGAGTGTCTAACGATATTACCATTGTATATGATCTTTAATCAGTAGAACTGTCTTCTGGTTCTGGACACATTTTTTGGTACAATAATATGTGTCTAATATGTCTAACCCCTGTGGAAGGTAAAAGCCAAAGAGACACCCATCCTTTTATATTTGGCACCAGTAGGAGCTCATTTATTATAATGTTAGGGCTCATGCTAGTGATATGCAACAACATTACAAGATGACAATATTTCTTTGATTCCATAAATAATAGTTCTATATAGTAATACAAACATATGACAGAAAAATTGCAAAACAATAAAAGTAACAGAGCTATAAAAGGTGTCTTTAACGGAACCGTACATGAAGCAAACCCAATCTCTAATAAGATGGCACCATAGTTATCCCCAGTCTTTCTCTTATTAACAATGAAGACCCAATTCCTTAAGTCTGCTTATTGCCCCCTTCTCTATACAGATGAACAATCCATAGCTCTCTCCCTCCTGGTGTTCCTCCACTTTCAAGCATGCCACAACTGAAATGTTTTTTCTGTCCCTCTTTAGCACAAGTTTAGTTCTCCACTCTGCTGTGTTAACCCTCCTAGAAAACACTCATGTAGGCCACGGACAGTAAGAATGAGATATCTATATATTCTTTATATATTTCAATTGATATTTTTATGTATGTACCCTGTTTCCCCGAAAATAAGACATCCCCCAAAAATAAGACTTAGTGCATTTTTTATGCAATTCAGAGTTTGGCTGCT
This sequence comes from Phyllomedusa bahiana, assembly GCA_025379985.1. Taxonomy (NCBI): domain Eukaryota; kingdom Metazoa; phylum Chordata; class Amphibia; order Anura; family Hylidae; genus Phyllomedusa; species Phyllomedusa bahiana. Next base: position 30,590 of record JAODAL010003272.1, read on the forward strand.
TATGCTGATGTTTGTGATGAAATCACTACAGTATATTAATACATGTTGATTTTTTGTTCAACAATAAATGTGAATTCTTGTTCTTAAAAAATAATACATCCCCTAAAATTAAGTCCTAGCGCGTCTTTAAGAGCAAAAAATTAATATAAGACACTGTCTTATTTTCAGGGAAACAGGGTATATCTACATATATATTTACATCTATGTCTGCACTGCTTTTTAGTTGTTGCCTGTGTATGACAGGTCAGGATATTAACCCAATTTATGATAGACCTTGCATCAGCTATATAAATTTGGTGCATCAGTATTTTTATCCATGTACAATGCATTTTGTGTGTTTGCAGAAAAAAATAAAAGCACTTCAAATCTTCACTTTCTAGTTTATTTTTATATAATCTTGTGTCAGAATACTGAGAAAGGAAATGAAACCTGAAGCAGATCTGGGTATTATTTCCTGTACTAGCTGCTGCTTGTTCACATCGACTTTGCCAAAAGCAAAACAGACTCTACAGGTTTCGACGCCTGTGTAGACTGCGCGTGAATTAATGTTTCTGTCTAATATGTAAAACATAATAGTCTCTGACAGGCATGTCTCGCCAGCTTTGCTAAACGTCCTACAATATGTAAATTGATATCCATAGTAAATAAAACCAGTGGACATTTTATAATGGAATTGGTGTAAGGCCCTGTTCACATGTATATCAGAGGTAGAGTCAGAAGATTCAAAGATTTTACCCCCAAAAAAACAGAGACAACATAGAGCAGCATGTATTGTAAAATAATTAAAATGACACCATAACAGAAACTCAACGGCCGTCAACAGGATGTGCTGGTGTTGTTCTGCATCTTAGCGATCTGGCACCACCATTATTTTCATTGTTCTGCTCCTATGAAGAGAAAAACATCAGATAGAAGTGCACATGTGAGCAAGCTGTTAGATGACAACAATCTGCTTCTCTATGTATTTCCTCAAATGCCTTGTATTGTTTAATATAATATATAATATGTTGCTTTTTGCATGGTCTCCCACTATATGCAGCTGCTCTGTACAATAATCAAAACCATGAGCCCGCTTAAAGAGGTTGTGTGAGAAACCCTCAAAAAATAAGAACATATAGCGGAATAATAGTAAAGATAATCCATTACTATCTGTCACAATCCAGTGTGTGAACAACTTACAAACACTGTTATATCACATAATATCGCCATGTTGGGTCTCTCTCCTCTTTGGGCTAGCGGGAGGAGCTACAGTGCTAGGCGCGCTGTATGAAAACTACATTTCCCACAACAGCCGCTGATGTTATATACCCACAACAAATTATATACTGTATATATATGTGTGTGTACAGCCCCCAGGCTCATTTCTACACTGCAGAGCCGTCCCTTGCACCACAAGTCTGTCAGGCTGACTGAGCACGGCACAGTCAGCATAACCAGGAAGTAACTCAGTCTGCCCTACTTCCTGTAGGACAGGTTTCTGCTGAGGAAGTAGCCCAGCGGCCATTTTCGTCTTCCATAATGATTGTCCCCCAGACAAAATGAATAGACTTTTCTAACTAAAGATATTTAGGAATTGTTTCATTAAGACATTTAGTTTATCTATTTAGTTTTCTTTTTTTTCCCATAGAACCCCTTTAAAGTACCTACCAGAAGATAAACATTGTCCTTTGGCTCCAGGGGCCAGTGCCTCAGAACAAATGCTGAATGCCTCACAGCTTGACAGGAGGGTAGATGGGTAGACTGGCCTATAGATAGACTCATCCTCTATTGCATAAATATATTAATAGATTAGTATGCATACACAGCCAGGTAGCAAAAGTGTTGGAAGAAGCACTGTGGGCGGAATGTATGAAATTTGGCGTGTTAACACCAAATTTCATGTGGATAATAATAGCCTAGAATGTGCCTGATTCATAAATGAGGCGCTTTCTAGAGCTAAGGTGACATTTCTGACTCAGTTCCAGCAAACACCCCGAAACGGCTGTCTACAGATGGGTGATGCTGGTTTGGCTAATATCCCTTTCCAAAGACCCAGTGGGTCAAAAGCAAATTGAGGATTTGTTACATCCAATAGAGGGCGCTTGCGCTTCTCAGCTCCTTGCCCATAATGCCTTGTGATATGCAGATGCTTCGTGGAGTGCAAAAGGCAATTTGGAATCTCCACACGCCTATATGTTTCTCTGCCTAAGGAGAGATCTTACCTTTCAGTTCCAGCAGTAATGCGCCTAGAAATGCCGTAGCAAAGCTATAAATCTTTAGCATCACTAGGGGTCTAGTGCGCCCCGCCTCCTGCACGTCCCCCGATCTCGGGCGCATTACAAAGTGCCACGGGTGCTATGTAATGCGCCTGATAATGGCGTGCGGGACATTCAACCATGTATGAACGGGGCTGCGCCTGATATTGGGCTGAAAAGACGCCAGATATCTGGCGCAGCCCCATTCATACATGTTGCCCTATGTCTTTAAGGAGTCTTCAAGTATGTGTAAAGAGATGTACGTATAGGTTATGCAGTGGTAGCAGTTTCAACCAGACCAGGTACTTAAGTTTATCTAAGTACTACAATAGAGGAAACCAATATTTCAAAAGGTAAACTGGTGGATTTGCTTCAGGATATGCCCCTAAATGTGTACCACAGGACTTCTCTGCTCTGGGCAATTGCAAATAGATACCCTTAAAAAATGTAAGGGTGTTTGTTTCTGTTAGTCTCTAGTTCTTAAACCTGACAAAACAGGAGAAAGAAATAAAGGTTGGTACTGTGTTAGCCAGATGTATAAAATAGTTGTATTATTCTTTAGTGACATTAATATCAACGTTGTTGATATGATTCCTATTTATGGCTAAGGCTATGTTCACACGGGGCGGGGCGTACAGTATAGCGCAACTACGCCGGGTGATTTGGGAGTCGCGCTAATGCGTGCATACCCCTGCGGCCCCATTGACAGTCATTATCTCCCTGCGCGTACAATACGATCGTCAGGAGCATTGCTAGGGTCCCAAAACACCCGGGGCTTGGGCCCTTAAGTTTTTCTGAGTAGGGCTGGGTTCACACGGAATTTTTTGCGTCTCATTGTGAACTGCGGATGTATTTTTACAGAGAAAAACCTTTGTATGTAGGCTCAGGAGAAGTATTAGTGATTACACTGCAGTTACATTTGGTGAATTACAGGAGACGTCTCTGAAGAGTTTTTCTCTTTCTCTTCTTCTCCATCTGGCCCAGACGCCATGACGTCCTCTCCTGGCAACGACTCTTCACTGTAGAATGTACAAAACAAACATCTTAGACTCCTCATTTAATCAGCATTTCTCTACAATTTCCTATCTCTTTACAAAATCCCCATCTATAGTGCCCCAAATAGTAATAATTACCCCCTTGTAGGTAAATATTTGCCCCCTATAGCCAGGTAGTAGCCCACTGTAGCCAGGTTGTAGCCCCTTTTAGCCAAGTTGCTGCCCCCTCTAGCCAGGTTATTAGCCCCGCTAGCCAGGTTACTGCCCTCTGTAGCCAGGTTACTGCCCCCTGTAGCCAGTAATATGCTCCTTGTAGTCAGGTTATTAGTCCCCTGTAGCCAGGTTACTGCCCCCTTAGCCAGGTAATATGCCCCCCATAGCCAGTAATATGCCCCCTAAGCCACATATAATATGCCCCCTGTAGCCACATATGCCCCCTGTAGCCACATATGCCCCCTTAGCCACATATGCCCCCTGTAGCCACATATGCCCCCTGTAGCCACATATGCCCCCTTAGCCACATATGCCCCCTTAGCCACATATGCCACTTTAGCCACATATGCCCCCTGTAGCCACATATGCCCCCTTAGCCACATATGCCACTTTAGCCACATATGCCCCCTTAACCACATATGCCCCCCTGTAGCCACACATGCCCCTCTGTAGCCACACATGCCCCCTGTAGCCACACATGCCCCCCTGTAGCCACACATGCCCCCCTGTAGCCACACATGCCCCCCTGTAGCCACACATGCCCCCCACACATGCCTCCCTGTAGCCACACATGCCCCCCTGTAGCCATTAATATGCCCCCTGTAGCCACACATGCCCCCGTGTAGCCATTAATATGCCTCCCTGTAGCCATTAATATGCCCCTTGTAGCCACTCATGGCCCCCCTGTATCCACACATGCCCCCCTGTAGACATTAATATGCCCCCTGTAGACATTAATATGCCCCCCACAACATGCCCCCCTTAGCCACACATGCCCCCCTGTAGCCATTAATATGCCCCCTGTAGCCACACATGCCCCCCTGTAGCCACACATGCCCCCCTGTATCCATTAATATGCCCCCTTGCAGTCATTAGTATGACCCCTTTAGCTAATAAAAATAAAATAAAAAAACCTACTTACCTAATGAGGCACGGTCCACGCGTCCAGGTCTTGCAGCTTGTGAACGGTGTAAGCAGCGTGATGTCATCACGCTGCTTACGCCGTCTTGCGGGGCCCGGGACCTCCTCAGCCGGCAGAACTGCCGGCTAAGAGGATCCCAGCGTCACATGGGGGTGATGAAAGCGGCGCGTCACGCCCTCTGCGATGCCGACGTGTATGTATCAGCGCTTACCAAGCGCTGTACATACAGGGGAGAAGACAGGACGGGAACGATCCGTCCTGCCTTCTCCCTGACTCTGACTGCGCGGGCGCTGTGAAACGGCCGTGCACTCAGAGATCGACGGGCGCCGCCCGCCCCAAGGAGCGCTCCAGGCCCACGGCAGCGGCCTGGAGCCGCCGAGACTCGGGGCACAGGCAGATTCATACAGGGCTTGTGCCCCGAATGAATCTGCCTAGCGACTCCCCTGACGATCGTATTGTACGAGCGGGGAGAGGAGGCGTAATCCATAATTCTCTATGAGAACTATGGAGTACTGTAATTTCGGCGCACATCTCGCCCGTAATAGAGTGCAAATACACGGCGAAATTCTGTTAAAAAGAGACTACTCAGCTCTCTTTATCAGGATTGGTGAAGCTACTTTGGGTGGATCCTTGAGAACTGGCATACTTACACAACCGTACTCAGAAGGAAGAAGTCCAGCACATCCAAATGATCCAAATAAAATCCAGTAGCTTTATTGCCTATATAATTAAAATCCAATCAGGAGGCCAGGAGACAAGCGGATAGCTCACACGTTGGGGGCTAACACATACTTATTCATAGCATGTACTGTAAACTGACCAAAGATTTTGATGTACCATGCTCTCTGATTTGGGATATTGAACTCAAAAGGGAATCTGTCGCCATTTTTTTTTTTACTATTTAAAACAAGACACTGATACATATTATTATCTTCTTAGCCGTTTCTATTGTCTGGTTGTAAATTTCTCAATTCAGTCGTCTATATATGATTGTGGGGAACGCTTTTTTGCCTGCACTGCTTTAACAGCATTTAGAGAGATGCCTTACAGCAGCTTCATACACATAGGAGCCTGTGAACTGGATTAGTCCCATTGACTTCTATAGGAGAGTTTTCTAGGCATGCTCTGTGACCTAGGAAAAAGTCAATGTGCAGGGAGGGAGAGAGGGGAAGCTGTAACTATCTCTTACTGTGACTGGTGGATCCTGTGTTGTCTATACACATTGGTGTCTCCATTCAGTGTAACCCTGCTTGTGCTGATAATAAGCAGACTACTGAAAATCTTTCTCTACAGAACAGGACGTGTCAGACCATTATTGGGCCTAGTGGCCAAAGTGAAAACTGCAGGACTTAAGAATTATTTTAAATATTGAAAGTGATATGAAAAAAAAAAAACTAATACGCTTGAAAGATATGTTTAACATGAAAACATGAGTTAAACAATAAGTCATTTTTTGATGACACATTCCATTTAAATGAGTTTTGCTACCTTGTAAAATCCTTGCTAAGAGCTAGAATCAGAGAATAGGAAGATGGTCACACTTGTGTAACTCTCATCCATTCATGTGTAGGAGTTCCAAACATACCCGAGCACAATATTTGGAACTCTCGTAGAGATTAATGGGCAAGTCATGTCTTGTAGCGATTCTCCCCGTTCGTAGAGGATTTTACGAGATGGCAAAACCCTTTTAATAATTCATTGGAAGCTACCTTGAATTTGAGGTACAGTTCTTCAATTCCGTCATTGACTATACTTGTTTAATTTCCGATATTGAATTTAACAAAGTTGCTTCCCTGCATGACTTCTATAGGCATACAAATGTATAGGATGTATAGAATGGCACTATTCAAACAAAGTTAATCTTTGGTACAGACTGTTTTGTTTCACAGATAATACAGGAAAAAGGCCTTAGTGATGACAATGATGATTTTGTTTCTCTGTCTTTGGTATTTGTGATCAGTTCTAACAGCATCATTATTTTATATAATGTTCAAGCTGACTCAACATGATCCAAGTGGTATTATATAGCAATGCTTCAGTGACCATGAAAGTGCAATGTTATGCCTTAAAAGTATGCTTTGAGGATAAAATAATGGATCTGTGTACACTGTGCTGCATCCCAGCAGTAACATGAATCACTAGAAAGTATCAGCACTTCTGAGATAATTACACTCTTTTTCAATAGCATGAAGGTAGAGATGAAATGTTGTTATTTGTAAGCATGAAGACTGGATGAGTTCTATCATGAAAATCATTGGCTTGCAGTATCAATGTATATTACAGAAGCTGTCACGCACATACTGAGTTTTTTCTTTAAACTTATACAACTATTAACTAACTAATTGCCCCAGAAAATCACAGACAAGGCCAATTTAAACATTTTTGCATCTTTATTTGGATGTTTTGATGCTTTGAGTCATAAATCCTATAGAAAATCATATTACTCTGCTACTCCTTTTGCACCATAGATGATTTAGACCTTACAATTATTTTGCACATTTTTTTAAGCTTCTTTTTTACTGTTCTTTTAACCTTTGAGGTATTTTAATGTCTGTTTCCTGTAATCATCACATTCGGTATTCCTTTATAATAGACCCAGGTTAGACTTTTTATTTTAGAGTCATTGTGCAAGTTTTATATGATTTTGTTTCCCTGTAGCAGTACAAGTCAAATCTGTTTGTGTATAACACAGGCTTAAAAAAGAGCTTTCACTTTCCCTGATATGTTTGTTTTAGTAGATACTAGCATTTACCAGGAAATAATTCCAGAACGTTTTCTTAGAACTAAACATGGGGATGTTAAACTATGTCAATGTGCAGGAGGGAGAGAGGGGAAGCTGTGACTATCTCTTATTGTGACTTTTGGATCCTGTGTTATCTATACACATTGGTGTCTCCTTTCAGTGTAACCCTGCTTGTGCTGATAATAAGCAGACTACTGAAAATCTTTATCTACAGAACAGGAAGTGTCAGACTATTATTGGGCCTAGTGGCCAAAGTGAAAACTGCAGGACTTAAGAATTATTTAAAAATATTGAAAGTGATATGAAAAAAAAAAAGTGAAAATGCCGTCCAAAAACCGACAACATTTTCACACCACTGGAAGGCGCTGCACAGCCGTTTGTTTGCGCGGTTTTTATGCAAAAAATGACGGTCTGATTTCAGATTCCCAGCTGCCCAGTACATTGAGGCTGGGGGAATCCAACATCAGTCCGGCGGAATATACAACATGTTCTATATTCTACTGGGTGGCTTTCGGTTTAGGAAAACCTCAGTACAAAATCCGTGCTGTGTAGACTACAGCACAGGTTTTCTATTGAGGGCCACACAGTGCTGTTTATGGTAGGTTTTTCAGCGGATTCAAAATACTGAATCTACTGAAAAACCGACTGAAATCCAGTGCTGTGTAGACCTAGGCTTACTTTGTTATTGCTCCTGGAGATGTATAAATTTATTATACTCACCACCCTCAAAATGACTGAAAACATAGTCCTATGTTGTGCCAAACACCCACTCTCCAGCTGGACGAGACAAAACTCACAAACATTTTTTTCATATAATGTGATATGGTTTAACACCTTCCAAGAAGATATTCTTTAGTTAAAAGTCCATGTTTATTGTTGAAAATACTTTGAAAAAAAAAAACAGTCATATTTAGAAAAAAGAAAGATATACGGGCATAGTGATAGTCCACATATATGTGTTTGGATGCATTTACACCCATAACACTTTATGTGAAAAATTTTTTGTAAATATATTAACCACTGGATTATCCCATCTTTGACACTTTGATATTGTCAGGCGCTATGTAAAAGTACCCTATCAATACATTGCTGGGATAAAGTATTTGCCCGTTTCCAATTTATTCTATCTTTGGTCACATTTATAAGTTTTAAATTATCCAACTAATTTTAATAGAACATGAAGACAACTCACATTAATGCAAAATGTTCCATTTATTAACAAACATGTTCAAAAATGTATTAAAAACCTGTACTACCCATGTCAAAAAAGTAAATACCCCTTTTAACTTAAAGAAAACCTGTCACATAGGTTGTGCACTCCTTGCTGAGGGCAGCACATGCTTGTGACAGACCTGCTGTTTCCAGCGCTGTGTCCCTTATTCTGAAAGATGCAGCTGTTTAAGAGCATTTACCCCTCAAATCTTATTCATGAGCAGGTGTTAGCTCCACCCACCAAAGGCTAGTCTCAGGTGGGCGAGGTATGAAAAAAACTGACTCTTTGAATGACTCTTCGAATGACTCTTTCTGGCTGAAAACTGCAGATTTGAGCATAAAATACATGAAAACAACAACATCTTACAGAATAAGGGTCACAGCGCTGGAAACAGCATGTCTGACACTAGCTTGTTCTGTCCTCAGCCGGAGGGGCACAAACTATGTGAATGATTCTCTTTAATAACTGGTAGTACCACCCTTGTCTGTAACAACTGCAATGTAATGTTTGTGACAAAGATCAATTAGTCTTTTATATTTCTGTGAAGATTTTTTCTGCACTTTTCTTTGCACGGTTGTTTTTTAAATTTAGCTCTGTTGGAGGGTTTTTAGGCATCACCTGCCAGTTTAAGGTTCTTCCATAACATCTCAATAAGATTCAAGTCAGGACTTTGTCTTAACCAGTCAGGAACTTTAATGGGTTTCTGAACTATTTGGAGGTTGCCTTGCTTTTGTGCTTCTAATTAATGATGTATAACCTGTACTTTAGTTCCTTCAAGATTTTCAGATTTACAGCACAATTCATGAAATTGTCAACCTCCTGCAGAAGCAAAGCAGCTCCAGAACATTGTATTACTAACACCTTGTTTGATTGTCTGCATGGTGTTCTTATGGTGGAATGTAATGTTAGTTCAATGTTAGATTTAACCTGACTCATGTCTTCCAAAAGGTTTCATGTTTAACTCACTAGTCCGCAGAATATTATCCCAAAAGTCTTGGGGGTCACCTAGATATTTTTTGGCAAATGCAAGATATTCTTTCTGCTAGTAGTAATTTAACCCATGCAACTCTTCCAAGAATTTTTACCCAGTGTCTTTCTTAATTTGATGTGTACATTGACCTTAATGGAGGAAAGTGAAGCTTTCAGTTTTTTAGATGTTTGTCTGGGTTCTTTTGTGAGTTCTTGGATGAGTGGTCGATGCACTTTTGGTAATGTTGGTAGACTGGCCACTTCTTGGAAGATTAACCACAGTTACAAATTTTCTATGGATAATGGCTCACTCTGCGGACTGCCTAAATTTCACATCGTAAGCAATGGATTTGTAACCTTTTCCGGGCTTAAATCAATGACTTGGTTTCACATTTGTATTTGAATTCCTTTTGAATGTGGCATAGTGCGCCAGTTTTTGAGACTTTTTAGTCTACTTCACTTTTCCAGACTGGTTCTTTATAAGTGATGTTTAGATTCAACAGACCTGGCAATAATCAGGCCTTGGCAGAGCTTGTGACATAAACCCCATTGTTAATTTAATTTGGCTAACTGGTTGAATTAGCGACTTAAGGGACAATTACTTTTTCACACAGGGCCAGGTAGTAATGAAAAGCATTTTTCCTTTACTTAAAGGGGTTGTCTCACTACAAAGAATAGCTTTCAAAATGTAGGGAGCACTAAATTCAGATGTTTTCCAAATATATTGCTTTGTTCATCTTTTTCTTGTTAAGGAGCTACAAATGATTTTATCACCTTCTGAAGGCTTTCTGGTTTCTCTAGTGACCAACCTGTGCACTCCTTTTCCCCTGCTGTTTGTTCTATCTGATAGCAGGGAGTGATTTCATCACACAAGTCATGGCAGGCACTGAGAGTTTGTGTGTTATCTGATCTTTCAGACAAAAGACAGTAATTACTCTACTGTTTACATTAGCTCAGAAGCTTCTCCTGACCTCAGAGAAGGTAATTTATTTAAACTAGACTAATAAACATAATAAACAGAGAAGTCTGAATACACTTACAGACAGCTTGACCAGGAAGTGACAGAGCAAAGCAGCATTATTTCATTCATGTATCCTATGAAACTTTGAAATGAGACAACCCCTTTAATTAAATCATCATTTAAAAATAAATTGTGTTTACTTGGGTTATGTCTGTCTAATATTAAAAGTAGTTTAATGATCTGATATCTACCATGTTATGGGAGCTCAAGATTTTTGCTATTTGGTTTCAATGAACCATCCTGTTAATCTTTTGTGTACCACAGAGTTACTGCGGGCACCATATGTCTTTTATTACATAGGCACAGGAGCTTGTAGTATGAGGGGCTGTACTTGGTAGTGTACAAATGCTTACATTGTAGCATAGCTTCTTAACACAAAACAACATAAAAGAAGTCTACACGAAATATGACACAAATTACACACATTTGTAAGTACATAAATTCTAGAGAAAAAGTACTTTAATTATTTTAGAATATAAATAAAATATTCAAGAAAAACTGCAAAATGAATGTATGTTTATTTATTTGGCACCTGAACTTTCTTGGCACATGCACCAAAACTGTATTCTGTATATATCACCACTTGGAACACAAAGTCGAATCCATGACTGAAAGATGTTCTTTTATGGCACTGCTGTAAAATATACCTACATATCATTTTAAGTTCTGGAATCTCTACTCTTCATGTATTAAATCAAATGAACAGCTTTTCTTCCTGTGGTTCACTACTGAGGATGGGGATGAATTTAGTAGAATTTGGCTGATGAAATATTTGGGTAGTTTCTGTACTTTCTTGATTAATCTGCATGTCCGTTAGCCTAATAGGTCATTTTTGCACAGATCCATTGTGTTGGTACCACACAATAATGGTAGAACAAGCACCCAGTTATTGTCCTGTTCTTTGTTAGTCATACTTTTACTCAAAATGTCTTCCTCAGCCCCTGCTCATTCAACATTGATGGAGCATTAATGCCACAGTCCCTGGCTTCACAGAATCCTGGGACTCCTGCTGGGCCTTCTAGTCCCTGCGGGCCTGGAGGACCACTGTATCCAGGAGGACCTTGAGGTCCAGCTTGTCCTTCTTTGGCAACTCCTGGGTATCCAGGATAACCTGTAACATTGAAATACACATAGTTAAACTACAGAAACATTGAAGTCCATAAGGTGAGTCAATGAGAATATACACATCTAGAGTGACTGTTTTCTCAGTGTGTGAGCTATTTTACAGGATATGTCAAAATGACAGGTACTGGTGCTGAGGAATAAGTCATGACTGGCTTATAGTCACATTTTCCATTCCATGTTATAGCCAACCTTAAATATACAAAAGTGCTATTTCTACAGATAAAATAAGGGAAAAGTACACATTAGTGCTGCACACCATAAATATATTTGAGGTATTGTCACCAAGTATTCCAAACATTGTGTGTATTTATCTGGTGCCCAATTTTAATATTTATTTAATAAGTAGATCATATTTATTTTATGGGGGGGGAAATCATATGCCCGAGTACAGTGTGTGAATAAAATTCTTGGACCAAACAAATGTTTTTTTCTGAGAGTCACCTATCTAAGAATATGTGGATGTCCACTTTAAAGTAATCATTGCACATGCAGGGTTTAATATGATATCCAGCTCCAAAGAAGGTTGTTATTTGCTAGATTTTTGGGGCCCCAATACATAAGGATTACATTATAGTATTAGAACTAGGGGCCACTGAAGGGCCCTCAGGTACTCTGGTGCGCCAGTCTGAGACTGCCTAGATATAATAAATATCTGTAGGCTGCTTTAAGATTTTTGGATACATCATGTGATCTGTTCCTGAACAACTTTAGTTATTTCATTTTTATATTATGTAAAGTTAAAAAAAAAAATACCGAAAAAGACTCCAAAGGTAAAAAATACTTTATTGAAAACACATGCAAAAATACAGAATAAAATTTACAAAAATACAAAAGGATAAATCAACACCCAACAAAGCCAGCTACAACTCCCAACTACAACAAAGTCAAATAAGCATACAATAATATAAAGGTAAAGATATATAGAGCAGTATGTAAATATCACACTGAAGAAGCACAGAGCAAAACATGTGTCAGGGTCGCCGCTCCTCCCAACTCAGTAGTCAGCTTTGGGTTAAGTATACATTCATATGTTATATTGTGATATTTACATGCTGCTCTATATATCTTTACCTTTATATTATTGTATGATTATTTGACTTTGTTGTAGTTGGGAGTTGTAGCTGACTTTGCTTGGTGTTGATTTATCCTTTTGTTCTTTTGTAATTTTATTCTGTATTTTTGCATGTGTTTTCAATAAAGTATTTTTGTACCTTTGGAGTCTTTTTCGGTATTTTGTTTGTATTGCTCATATGGTAGTTATTTTTGCCCATTTTTGTAGGTTATTTATTATGTAAAGTTGTCATAGCCAAAATCTCCAACAGAAGATTATAGAATCTAGTGATTACAATTTTAAGTATCCCAAAGCTCTTCACTATTATGAAATATAGAAGAATCAAAATACTGATTTTTAGTTTGTAGGCACCATTATTATATGCCAACATCACTATATGTTTTTAAAATTTATATGTAACAACATAAGTAATCTCTGTTAATCTCATGATTGTGATTTCTATATCAGTTGGATTATCATGTATTTAGTTTTTTTTTGTAGCAGAATGATAAAAACAAGTTTAAGCATCTTGGCATATTACCCTTTTATGAGGTTAGTGCAACAGTGATTAGATCATCATGTTTCTGCTCCTGTGACCTCTACAATCCGCTGTGATTACAGGAAAATGTATCATGTGTATTATGTGTTTAAAACATTTTAAGTTCCTTTCTGAAATTTGAATTACCTCTTGGCCCTTGAACTCCATCTGGGCCTGGTAGTCCTGTGCCGGTATCCCCTCTTTGTCCTTTCTCACCCTTCTCACCTGAAATATTAAAGTGTAATAAACAGAAATATACGCATAACTCGGAATCGCTCTGTCAACATTGCAACACATTAAATATTTAGCTGGTGGACTTCTTAAAGACCTAGACTTAAAAGGGTTGTCTCACTACAAGGATTGCTTTTTATGTTAAAGATCTTGCAAAAACAAGTCACTTTGCAATATGTGACCATTAACAGTGTCCAACCTATTCCTAGATATCTCCTCTCTATGGGTTGCATCAGCTCCTCAGGTTGCTATCGCTACAGACCTGTTCGATCTCTCATGATAGGCTGCCAGCACTGGTTGCTATAGATACAGACCTGGCTTCTACTGCAGCATAGCAGAAGCCAGTAAACACGCCCCTGACTTCAAAATGAAACCAAGAAAACAGGACTGAGGTAAGAGGACTCAATGTAGTGAGACAACCCCTTTAATTTCTCTTGAAGTTTCTCCAATATAGGATTTGAATTGAATTAAATTATACTGACTATTTATGATAACACACATAGTTAAGATATGTTTGTTGTTCTCAAGTTCTGCAACCTGTTTGTTAGATAAGTGTGTATGTTTATTTAACTGGTTAAAGCACCATTCTCCAACCAGTAGTTTGGGAACAACAATCCTCTTAGGACACCTTAATGTGGCTGTCCAGCTAGTGACCACCATTCTTGCTGTGCATTAGTTGTATTGAGGAGGTCATAGTGTTATTTGAACTTTGTTCTAGGTTGAAAACAATTATGGTGCCTCTATACATAACATTCTCAGGAAAAATGCTTTGTTTATTGCAGTTTTTCCTGATGTCTTTTTCAGCTTTTTTTTTTTAAAAAAAACAGCCAATAACTGAATTAAAAATACACTATTCATCCAAACATTTTCCAATATGCCTTTTAAAAATTCTTTAAAAATACTTGGGAATGATGCATGTTAAGGATTGTCAGAATGAGAAAAGTACTACCAAAAATTACCAGTTAAAAATTCATTAAATTCATGACAAGGCCATCCCTCCAAATAAAATTCCCATCATTTGATAATATCTTTAATATTGTTCTTTTACTATATAGTGTTGCTGAGCACCAGCTGTTGTATTTTAAATGGGCTCATGGCCTATAAAAGGTGGGGGATCTTTGGATAAGAAGGACACAAGCCACTGCTACCTAGAACAACTTCATACTTAAAATTGAGCAGAACAAAGGATCAAGACCTCATGCACATTAGTTTTAGTGGACCCTGGATATTACAGTTGAATTAACGTACCTTGGTCACCTTCAGCTCCTTTTTGTCCAGGAACTCCAACGGGTCCTCTAGGGCCTCGTTTCCCATTAACACCAGAGGCACCAAGTTTTCCCTAAAAAAAAAAAATTGCTGTTCGTATCCAGTTTTATGAAAAAATTGAAAATCAGATGTAGATGCGAATCCTTTGTTAAGTGAGCTCACCACTCTCATTCACAGCACCATATTGCAGCACCCCTTTTGTAACCATTTCCTGAACAGTGAATAATTGCTTGTTCTCACCTTCTTTCCAACTTTTCCTGTAACTCCTGGTGGTCCCGGGGGTCCTATCAATGATGCACCAGCTGTTGGACAGCCACTAGCACACTTTCCTCTGATGCTGGCTGCATATTTTGATGTTGTTTCTATTACAACCTTGCGGCACAACTCATATACTAGTTGATCTGGCATAGCAGCTCCCTGTTAGAATAATTGAAAAAAATGTAAGTAAATAAACCACTTGCTTGTGAAATAACCAACAATCAAACCGTGGAGTAATCTAAGAAGTAGACTGAACAGAAATGAAAAATTAAAGTATGTGTCAATTGCAATATTAAATCGTAACTGAGTTGTGTACCATTTACTAACACATAGGGAGACATGTATGAAAGAAGGCGCTTGAAAGTGAATTATGGCATCTCGTTTTCAGTGTATAATGCGCCTCAATGTATGAAAGTGGTTTTTGTACGATTATAAATGACATTAAAGTTCATCGCGCTGCCTGTTTGTTTGGCGCATTACGGAACTTTGGTATATTAGTAATGCGCCAAACATGTGGAAAGGCTATAGATAGTCTGGAAATAAAACAAAAGTCAATGGAATAGCATGTCAATGAATAGAAACTATGGTACTGTGATCCCAGCAAGACCTGTGGTGTGCTGGCTCTTGCCGTATATAGAATAAAGGGTGAGAGCAGGAAAAATACATTTCAAATTTAATGTAGTAAAAATTAAAAAATCTGAACAGCAACATCAGTGGGTTATTTAATGTAAAATTAGTGGTAAATTCTATTAATTTTAAATACATTTTATAGGAGATATTTTTATATTTTTGGGATACTATATATTTTATATACATTTTCTATGATCATTTTTTATTAAATTTAAATCATTTAATTTTATATAGTTTGATAATTATCATAAATCACTTTTTATGATTGTACTGGAGTAAGTTGAGAAATAATGGACATTTTTTGCCCTAATCGCAAAACTAGCTCCAATTTGACTACTCAGGCTCTGGCAGACCACATTAAAAAAGGTCTGCCAGTTCGAGCAGTAATGTGCTTGGTTTTGCCGACCCGCATTCATATATGTGCCTGATATTACGAGTGTGGTGCCACGCGCCTCCCCCCCCCCCAGAACGCCTCCAACATGGCCCCTCATGTTAGGTGCATTAAAAAGTGTTGAGTCTTGCGAACAATGACCCTAACACATTCATTTGCCGCATTATGCATTGCAGCCTGCTTAATTTTGGTGCATTTTATGCCCAAAAAGGGTGAAAATCCCTTTCATACATGTCTCCCATAGAGTATATGTAAGACATTCATTGGAGTCAAATTATGTTTTTTTCTTCTACATTAATTAAATCTTTAATTGGGCACAAGAATTAATAAAACATAACATTTACTAAATAAAAAATAAACCCCCATCACTTAGTGCCAAGAACAATACTGATACATCAAGTATTACTCTTGATTCAAGCTCAGCCTAGCAAGGCACCACAAAGCTATCTGTGCCTCCATTAAGCTAGATATAACCTAGGCAGTCTAAATAAATTGCTTACCTGTTCTCCAGTCAATCCAGGAGGCCCCGGAGGACCCTGTTCTCCACGATTTCCAAGTGGTCCAGGATAGCCTCTTGGGCCTGGTGATCCAGGAACACCTGTTCTGCCTAATTGACCTGGTGGTCCTGCAGGGCCTCGTTTTCCTTGCTATAGCAAAAAAAAAAAAACACAAAACATTTTGACAAAAAGATATCAGTTACACATGTCCACCTTAGATAATTCCAAATGGTAAGAGGTTTGCATTAAGATTAGAAATGATTGTTACTGACCATTGACTATTCATTATTAGTCCTACTGTAAATCATAAGTCATTGATGATGTGAGGTGTTGAAGGCATATTTTATTGGATAACATTCATCACTCATCTACCAGGTAATTAATAGTTCTTCCCACTGAAATATTTGTTCCATCATTATGTATTGTGTGTAACTTAATTTATAAGCAACTTAAAATGACTTACGAAACCCTTGTCTCCGGTGTCACCTGCATCCCCCTGTTTTAAAACAAAGTATGAAGCAAATATTCAGTTTTTGGAAATCCACAGAAAAATAACTATTCTAAATACTTTCTACTATCAAGTAAATTTGTCTGATTACAACTCTTATGCATTAACCCTTGTTTAAATGGGTTATACACTTTGAACAACCCCTACTTTTTAAAGGGTTCCTTTAAAAGAAGCAGACAAGGCTATGGAAAGAGATATGTACCAAAAAGGTAGATTTTATTAAAACCTGTAGGTAATAGTAAAATAGTATGTTAATGCCATATCTAATGTACAACCTTTACTAAAAGAAATAATTAACACCGCCTACTCTTAGTTGGCCTTTACTATAGGGTGCAGAAAGGCAGCTAGGCCTGTGACTGTCTGTAAGATAGCCTCAGTCTATGTCATGGTGAGTTGCTGGTGATAGGCTGAGCAGGGAAGTGAGGTGATGGAGATAAAGTAACTGCTCTGTTAGATGTGTGAGTGGAAATTGTTGTGTGTTGCCAAAAGGATATACAGAGCAGACATTAAAATATTTGTTTAAAAAGTAGTTTCTCCTAACATGTTAATTATTACCATTATGTTACCATCATAGAGCACATTTGATTAACCCCTCTATGATATCCGACAAATATGTCATGTCGTTGGGTATGGGGTATTGAGCTCCAGAGTTCTATATAGGGTGGATGCCAGCTGTTGATTACAGCTGACATTTGTCATCAGTGGCTGGGATTATAGCCATCTGGGTTTGGAGCCAGTGTGACCATGGCATCTATGCCATTAAATTATGGGCCCACTATGTAAACCAATCTTGGCACCTGCAATGTTGTGGGTTGCCAAGCAGTTAGTGTATGTGTGTATGTGTGTATATATGTGTATATATATATATATATATATAATATATATATATATATATATATATATTATATATATATATATATATATATATATATATATATATATATATATATTATAAATAAAAAAGTAAGTTGGTATCACTGCAGTCATTGTGGTCTGATCTAATAAACTATAGCTTTATTCATCCTGTAGGTTAAACAACATAAAACAAGGATAGTTTTTTTTTTTTGGTGATCACATCTGTAAAAAATGGAATAAAACATGATCAAAGAGTCTTATGTACCTCAAATTGTTACCAATGAAGACTACAACCTTCTCCACAAAAAATCTCACATAGAGCCATTCCACCACACAAACCGTTCTCTTTTAGTTTCCCAATACAGTGGTCACTCAAGTTACAATGGCCTCAGGATACAATATTTTCAACATACAATGATCCAGCCAATTATCATGAACATTTTACTAGTAAAACCCCTGTTTTAGTAAAGTACATCTACTGATTGGTGGTCAAGTTGTGCATCTCTATAGTGTGGTACTACATGTCCTGTACTGCTCTTTACATTTTCCAGTATGATCGGCTTCTTTTGGCACCAGGTCAGGATGCTTCATTTGTTTGCCGTTGCTAGTACATTGTCTATAAAATACATGACCCAAGAAGCTCTTACCCTCAAATAGTAAGTGATTTCCAGCTGCTCTTTCTGATTATTAAATGTAAGGACTTGCTTTATCTGTATTAGTTATCTGCTTAATCTTCTTTAATCTTTATTTTGCGTTGTGTTGTGGGTCACATTTTAGGGACTCAGAACTGATTATCAACATACAATAGTTGTCCTGGACCCAATTAATATTGTATGTTAAGAGATCACTGTACAATATCAGGTACAATTTATTAGTACCGTTAAAAAGGAAAAAATGTATGGTTTTTGGAGGGTGGCTATGAAAAAATGAGAAAACACCATTTCCGGAGATCCCTACATTGGGAAATGGTTAATTTAATATTCTTCTCTTGGCAACAACTCATGTTCCTTAGACCCAAATGATGAACTTTGGGAGTAACCATCCCTTCATGTACTTGTATGTTATTTTGAGGTAATTGTTAATATCTGCACAATGCAGTATTCAGAGAATGGAGTTTTTTCAGTCTTATTTAAAATAAAACCTTACTGGAAGATTTTATTGCTCATGTTACTAATCCTAAGGCAAGATAAAATAGCTTACATTTTGTCATTGTTACATGTCTTAAAATATTTTAGTGTTGGATAACATTTCTCAAACATTTCAGAACTGGGTCTAAATTTAGGGACTAGGATCTGCAATTAATCAGTGTTGGAGTCGATGGACCCGTGTCTTTTTCTAACTCTATCTACTATTTTAATGTTCAGAAAATATTTTGTGAAAAGAGTGTATTCTCTCAAACCATGCTCCATAGTAAGTTATACTTCAACATGCCCCTGTGTAGAACAGTCCATGCAGTTTTATCATACAGAAAGTTCTGGTATCTGAGCATGTAGGAGACACATAGAAATCCATAATAAATCTCTTGGGAAACCTCCGTTTTGGTCAGAGTTTTCCTTTAAAGATTGCTGTTTGTAGTGGTTTAAGGCAGGATAAAATAGCTCACATTTTGTCATTGTTACATGTCTTAAAATATTTTAATGTTGGATAAAATTTCTCAGAAACATTTTAGAACTGGGGTCTAAACTTAGGGACTAGGATCTGCAATTAATCATTCTTGGACTCGATGGACCTGTGTCTTTTTCTAACTTTATCTACTATTTTAATGTTCAGAAAATATTTTGGGAAAAAAAGAGTGTATTCTCACAAACTAGTAATTTATACTTCAACATCCCCTTGTGTAGAACAGTCCATGCAGTTTTATCATACAGAAAGTACTGGTATCTGAACATGTATGGATCACCCACACTCTGGAACTCACTGCCCCAACACATCAGACTCTCCTCCACTTTCACCAGCTTCAAAAGCAACCTGAAAACCCATTTCTTCAGGCTTGCCTATAACCTTCACTAAACTTGTCACTACTTCCTCCACAGACATGTCTGCCCCTCACCTCCTGTCTCCATTCCCCCTCCTTGTAGATTGTAAGCCCTCGCGGGTAGGGTCCTCTCTCCCTCTGTCGTGCCAATTGTCATTATCCCTTATCACTGTACTCGTTTGACTTATGTAATGTATGTAACCCCCTCGAATGTACAGCGCCCTGGAATCAATGGCGCTTTAAAATAAATAATAATAATAATAATAATGTAGGAGACACCTATAAATCCATAATAAATCTCTTGGGAAACTTCAGTTTTGGTCAGAGGTTCCCTTTAAAGATTGCTGTTTGTAGTGGTTTTTATTAAAGAGATATGCCTATACCATTACTTCCAGGTTGTCTCTGGCTTGTTGATGAGCGCAGACAATGTAGCAGTGGCTCGTGCTTGTGGTAACCTTTCCTGTGGGAGTTCCGAATACAGTTGAGCACAGTCAATTGACTTTATTCAGAACTCCCATAGAATCGAACAGAGACAGCTGTACAGGCATGTCCACCTCTCTGTTTTCTGTGGGTAGCAATAAGCCAGCTTTAATAAACACCCCTTTATTACCTACCTTGGCTCCAGTCTTTCCCTTTACACCTTGTCTTCCCTTTTCACCCTACAAAAAAAAAATGTAAGTATGTCATGTACATGTAATCTTTATTAACTCAAGTTAACAATTTTGTGTTCTGCTTTGCTTTTATTTATTCCCCTGGTATGTTGTCTATTTTTTGCCATATGCATTTATACTGAATTATTAGAACCACACCAACCAAACATTCAACCACAATAAATGTAGGTCTTTCAGCTACAGCGCACTACTGTTTGTTTGCCCAGCATGAACAAATGGGTTTCCACAGCCATATTTAGTAAGGAGATTGATATTAATCATAGCTGCAGAATCCTCTAGTCTAACACCCTTTAATCCATCCTCAATTCAACTTTCTGGTTGGGCTTGGTGTCTGTAATGAGCGAACGGAACACGGGCTTCTCTTGTGTGTCGGAACAAGAAATTTGCAGTCCAAATAATACAATGGGTTCTATGCAATCTTTTGAAATGCAGTTGTCTCTCAATAGTTAAAAACCAACGAGTAGCTCTACAAATAGTCTCAGTGCAGCCTTAGAAAGGTTCATACATTCAGCTTTTTAGGTGCAGTTTTTGAAGTCAAAACCGGGAAACTATTTAAAATAAGAAGTCTCAGTCTTTCCTTAATATGTGTCCTCCAATTATGCTCCTTTTTTGGGCTCCAAAAATGTCATCTAAAAAGCTGAACATATGAACCAACCATAAGTCTAAAACCTTAGTTGAATAATAATAAACCGTTTGTGCACAGGTGTAAGCAGGAGTCCACTAGTACTATTGTTGGACATGAAAGTGTCATACCTCCTGGGCTGCCTTCCATTATCCTGGGCCAATCTTTACTTTAGGAAACTAAGTTCCAAAGCTAAACATACAAAGCTTTCTGCAAATATTCTCTCTGAATGTTACTTTGTGTTCTATAAATGCTTTTCTATAGTAAATCAAATGCATTTACATTTTGCACTATATGCTGGACCAAAAATATAAGTATCATCTAAAATGAATGTAATCTATATTTCTAAAACTGCAATGAAACTAAAAACAAAATACAAACTCTAACCGCCATAAAAACTTAAGATAAAACAAAAACGAAATACATATATCTGAGCGCAATAGTGATGGATTAACACATTAACCTTCCTTACTGTTAGCATGCTGCTTGCCTTGTTAACCCAGCTGGACAAGTGATTTTCACCTGTGTATAGATGTATTCAGTAAAGTATTGACCAAGTCAATACTAGAGTAGAACTAGAGTACAGAGAACCCCATAGTAATTCTCAAAATAGGAACCTATTCTTTTTTCTGGCAAACACAAATATACACCCCCAATTTAGTATATAAATCACTTCTCCCCTGTTTGCTATTAATGAAGTGCTGGTGGGGATGGGAAATCTTGCTTAAATTCTCACCAACCACTGTGAGATAGACAAGGGCCAGTCATTTCCGATATCTCACTTCTCTATGAGACATGTGTGTAACTGCATGGGTTGAATCTATGATATAACTGCCCTTGAGTGTGGGCTTAGGAGAAAAGAAGAAAACTAAGGTAAATTAGAAGAGGTTGTTTCAGGAGGTAAGCAGTGAGTCAAGGCCAACAGGGTAGTATTAAGACTTGTTACCAGGTGGGGGGGGGATAGGCTGATTCACGGGCTGGTTCGTGGGGGGGTGCGGCGCGGGAGGACGGGCGGATTAGGGAGGTTTGATTTATTAGTGCAGTGGAAGAAATGACTAAAATGCTTGTTTGTGTATGGTGTAATAATAGGTAAAAAACACTAGGCATTTACACTTACTCCATTCTGTAAATCATAAAACAAAAGCTGAGGATAAAGTTTATATTTGTGCCCTTCTTTGCACCGTTGTCTACTATGACACTGGAAAAAACTAATAAACTATCCGATACATTTGGACTAAACTCCTCAGCCTCCCAGGTTAGCATTTTGGAGGTCCTACAATTTAAGGGATACCACTGAACTGACCAACTGAGAAAACAAATGTAATAACATCTATTGAACAATAGCGAATTTTACTGTAAAATAAGAGGAAATACATGACAGGTAATACCTTCATGCCATCATCTCCAATATCCCCTTGTGAGCCCTGTTAAAAAAAAAGAAGAGGAGGAACCATCACATACATGTGTAAAATCTCAAACTGATAAAACCACTTCCAGGAAGATTCAGAATTTATTAAACGTTGACGTTCAGGGGACCATTGTTTATTAGTATCCTTAAAGTTGTACCCATAAAAAGGGGACACGGTGAAAAATTTTAATCTTTATGGGCCCACTGGCAAGATTGACCTGGAATGGTTCTTGACCCAAAATCATCATCTTTTGCATACAACAGGTGTGGTATGAAGGAAACATAGGGCCACATGTATGAACAGTGTTGGTTAAAACTCACTTGTTTGGCCAAATTTGTTCTATGCGGAAAAAAGTGGTATTATACCATAATAGCTGTTTCATATATTTGGACCATAGTCCCTGAGGATCTGTTATGTGTTAGACCACTGTCTTCAATGCACGTTCATACATGTGTCTTAATATCGAAATGTAATGATATATCCCTCAATATTGAATGTGACTGAACATTAGATTATGCAACTGTGGATGGGAGATTGTCATAGAGGAAAGTGCTTCATTTGTGTAAAAATTCAATAAATATCACCTGATTTAAAAGAAGAAAACGTTTATTTACCTTGGGACCTTGGAGACCCTGTGGTCCTGGCTTTCCAGGGATCCCACCATCCCCTTTGGCACCCTGTGCACCCTATAAAGACAATTCATGATATTACAAAAAAAAGTATAAACTGACATTTGTTATTTTTTTTGGGTCTTTGAATACCTGATTGTAGTTGTATCTTACCAGTTTTCTAACAAGTAATAAGTATGACTGCTCCAGAGTGGATCTGGAGGGGGGGCTGCATGTTTTTAGTCAGTGCAATAGTCCATTCATTTGTTTATTGTTTTTATCCAGATGTGTAAGGCAATGTTCACACAGCTTAAAATTGGACGTATTTCAGTCCGTAATTACGCGCCGGAGTGCGCAAATTACGGCTGGAATATCGGTCCAAGTCATTTACGGTAATCCAGATCTCATGAGAAGCTTATGGATCTACGTCTCCTCTTACCTGCTCAGCGAATCCGCGGGGCGGGGAAGATAAGGTCTATGTTAATTACAGCGGCGTATACGCGCCCACTGGTTTTTTTAATTTAAGTCTATGGGTTGCGCGAGTCGAGGTGGTGGCCCCCCGACCGCCCCCGCTCCACGCCCGGCCCGTCCACACGGGCGTCAGTTCCGGGGCATTGATTACTCCCTGCATTTAAGCGCGTGTGAACCCCTCGCCTAAAGCCGTTTATAGAGTTGAAAAGAGTATCCACACAATGGACACTTGTTATCATGCTAATGCCACTGAGTATAAGTATGAGATATGTATTAGCAGTAGCTGCTTAACCCCTTCCCACAGCAGCAATTTTTAACTTTGCATTCGTTTTTTTGGAGCTTGCGCAGCCGTACTGAACAATGCAATGTTAAGCATAGGTATTTATGTTACATTTTTACCATACCTAATAATAGAAGTATTATTCTTTCATAGTTTTGAAATTTAATTAACTAAAAAATAATTACACCTTATAAATTAACTTTTGCAGTATTTTAACTGTGTTTATTGAACTTTAATTTTAAAAAGATATAGTCAGAACCTTTTACCATATTTTTTTTCATATAATAATACGATACCTTTTTACACTATTTGCTAATACTAAAGTATAGTGTACAATTACATCTCCTTTATTTCAGGTAAGGTGTAATAGCACCAGTAAGATGGCATGCCTGGGGAATCATTGGAAAGCAGAAGAGGGACACCCCCAAACTGCATAACTGCCTGGATGCTGTGGTTGCATTGACCACAGCATCTAAGTAGTTAAATATCTAGGGTTGGAGTTATTTGCCCCATGAAAGGCAGGTGCATGCTCTTCTGAGCCTGCTCCATGCCTCATTCCCAAGTGTATGATGTAAGTGTATGTCAGATATAAAGAACGGGTTAAAGTTGATTTTTCATGTTCACCACACTTCCCTATCTACAGACAGAACACAGCTTTGTGGACAAGATCCATATAACTTGTAATTTCTCCATCTAAGTACAGTCTCATATAAAGGGAATGTTTCACCTGTTTGTTTTTTTTAATCAATATTAGATAGTGAATAATATTTTCGTTTTTTCAACCTTATTTTATTCTGACATGATTCAGATATTTATTATGAATGTAATTTTTTTAAATTTTGTTTTCTGTATATAATTATGGGACCAGCCATCTTGCCAGAGATATTTTAACAGCATTTAGAGATATGCTTTACTGCAGCCAAATGGGACCCATTAGAGCGGGAACAGGGAGATGACTCATGACGTGCTATGAGGGAGAGTTTTCTAGGTCATCCTCTGTGGACCTGGAGAAGTCATGGTAGGAGGGGGAGAGTAGGAGGCTGTGATCTTATTTTCTATTATGAGCTAGTAAAAATAACTGTGTGTAGCTGTACATGTTGTATACCCTTTCATTCCAAATTTCGGTCTGCTGATTTAATACAAGTGAGGACTGCTGAGAAAATGATCTCTGTAGCAGAACTGCATCTGTTTATTGGGCTTAGCAGAAAGAAAAATGTGCTCATATATATCATTATATATTATATGTGTGTATATATAAATATATATATATATATATTATATATATATATAGTTAGAGAATCTATATATATATATAGTATAAACTTGTGTGTTTGATATATATAGTATGTTATTATATCTACATACACACCACAAGGTATGATAGTGATCTTGGAAAAAAAGCAGTTAAAGCAAATATTAGTAAGAACATAAAAAAAACTTGATTTAAACAATGTCATTTTCTCATTACATAATCCCTTTAATTATTGATATATTCTCTTGTGTGAGTGTAGGATGTCTTCCATTTAGTTGGAATGCCCTCTGGTTTGTATTTCTATAATTTGCAGGGATTTAAAGCAATAAATTCCAAGTTGCAATTAATCTTGTTCTACAACACTTTATATAATTCTTCTTAAATTTTCCTATTATATAATGTGCTACATACAGTATTTTCAGTGTTATGGGTTCACTGTAAAATTAACAGTAAAGTATCATGTATTGTATGACATTGTACAACTTACGATTAAAACTTATAGAGAGAGTGGATTTGCCTAAAGACAAGGAAAATGAGTACCAGAAGAAGTAGGAGCGGAAACCTCTCAACAGTTTTATTTGTCTAGAAGGTTTGACCAATTTGGAACAACCTCTGTGGATAAGTTTTTCGCTTCTGGTGCATAAACAGCTGATTATGCCGGCAGTTGTAGTTGGGAATTTGGTTTTGGGAACTGGGCAAAGATTGAAAACTTTAACATAAAATTATGTTCACTTGATATTATTAGACTACAATTTCAACATGTTTTTCCAAGGGGTTTTAAATAGCATAGACTCCCAGGCCCCCCCCCCCCCCCACCCCCTATGCAGTCAAACTCATCAGCTTACGAAGGCGAATACGTGGCCAGGACTCTCTTTAATGTGGCTCCTAAGAACGTAGATACAGCTGGTGTGCAACTCGTTCAGGCGTGTGCAAATGGTTTGAGAGAACCCTACCGATGCATCTAGCACCCGTACCATTGGTTCTTTGATGTTCAACATATTATGCTGTTGTGGTGCCACGGTGAGACTATTATGACTGTACATAAAATATAAAACCTGTGAAAGAAAAAATTCGTATACATCTTCAGAAGCACCTGTATATATTTAATGTAGTCATGGTAAATATACTCAGCTTACCTGTGGCCCTTCAATTCCTGGTGGACCAGGTGGCCCTCGGTCTCCCTTGTCTCCCTGTAAGAACAAAGAATATATTTTTATGGTCAATAAATATTTTTAGGAATGTGTAAAAGTACACAGATATTCATGAAGTTAAGTTATGTTAAATCTACAGAATATAGGAGCTTTAGGATTATTATGTTATTACCAAATACATTCTTAGAAAATTCCTGAAATAACAATCCTTTTTTTTCATAAGTGGGATGGGGATTACGTTTGGGGTAACCATATAAACTTCCATTGAATACATCATGCACTCAGTTGCATGTCGAACCCTCGGACGCAACATATTTCAAAAACTCATTGCAATTTTGCAGTTGCATTCTTGGTTGAGAATAAAAATTGTATTGCAAGTTTACTTAGTACTCAACATGCTTGCTAGAACTTGTTGGTGTTGTGATCTTGGAAGTGTATGATCACTTCAGCTGTGTTAGTCTCTGCAGAGCTCTTGCATTGTGCCAGCGCAGAACTTCGCTTAGTCGTGTTTAATGAGCTGTTCTTTAACTTTTCATGAAAAAAGTATAGTGTATCCAGAAATCATAGAATGTAATTTGATGGGAGGCTAGCTTCATATAGTAAAACCTTGTGAGTATTTTGGGCCTCACATGTATGAAACGTTTTTGTCTAAAATACTCACCCTTTTTTTCCCATAGGTTCTATGGGGATAAAATGTGGCGTGTGTTGACACAAAACCGTTTCATACATAGTGGTCCTGTTATGGTGTCATCTTAAAATAGTATATAAGCCACATGGTCAGTTTGGCATTTATTGCAATAGAATAGCCTGCGGGGCTTACGCGATTATCATCGTAAACACCTTATCTCAGTAGGCCCACAAACTGTGATATTCTATTGTAAATATTATGCCGATAGTTTCATAGCGATACAAACAGGAGCGGTTGTTTTTCCATGACATCGGATTCTGATGCAGGAATACACGCCCTCACCATGCAGCCAGGTGGGTGATTTTATTTCTATGTTATAATGCTCTGTAACTTTTGGGAATGTGGAGGGCTTTTAAAGACCTTTGTACAATTTCAGCTCCAGGATAATAAGCTCGCGCAACGTCTTCACTTGGCCTGTACCAATGTTCAGCAGATGAAGAAATTGCATCTTCAAGCACTAATCAGCATAATGTCATTTATGGCAATACCACATGATGAAAAGATGAAGAAGAAAGATTTAACGTAAAGAAGTTGCATTGTCGCTGATAAAGTCATTACATGCAAGTCTAGCGGCAGCCAAACAAAATCCTAACACCCTCTAATTTTCTTTTTTTTAATCTAAAGAAGTCAAATTTCTGTGATTATTTAGTTTCTTAATATATTTTACTAGGTACAAAGCTCCAAGTACTCCCTGGAATAGACTTTGCCACTCCCCAAAATTCCTCCTCGTTAAGAGCCAGTCTCAGAGAACTGTGCTTTCGCACAGTTCTTCCTATTAATTTCTATGGGAGTTTGGAATATAACTGAGTGTATGTGCTTGTGTAGATACAGAACTGCCATATACATGAATGGGACACAAGTCCGGCCATCTCCCCGTTCTCTGAGGCTGGCTCATAATGTGGTACAAGCTGACCTCAAGATATTTTGCAAAGTGGTAAAACCCCCTTTAAGTGCTGATGTAGCTTAAAAACTTACTGTATGAGTTTATTATAAAAATGTTTGGTAGTTTCTTACAATTAGTGACAATAACTAAGATCTATGCATTTATTTCACCATCTCCAAAGAAAAATACATGTGATTCAATTAAAGTTTCTAATATTTCATATGACACAAACACATTTTTATGGAAAAACATTCATTTTATGGAAAATATCTTTTATTTGATGCCCTCTTTTCACCACAAGTGTTCTGGTAGTTGAAGATATTGAGACACTCATAAGAATATCCCATATTGCCCCAGGTATACATTGGCAATATGGCAAATAGAATACATACCTTTGGTCCCATTAATCCCAAATCGCCTTCTTTTCCACGTACTCCAGAATCTCCCTGTAAATTCACAATTAAGAGAATTAGTACTGAAAAGGAGGCAACAATAGGTTAACTATCCAGAATCATGCACTTTGGTAACTCACGTCTTTCCCATCAGTACCACGGAAGCCAGGGATGCCAGACAATCCTAATATGCCCTAAAAAGAGAAATGATGCTTTAATATTTCACAGATATCTATTTTGTTTCAGGAAAGTTTTTTTTGTCATAGGGTAGGTTCACACGGTTGATTCTAGGCACACATTGACATTTTTTGAGGCGTTTTAATAGTGAAGCATAGGAG
This sequence comes from Phyllomedusa bahiana, assembly GCA_025379985.1. Lineage (NCBI taxonomy): Eukaryota > Metazoa > Chordata > Amphibia > Anura > Hylidae > Phyllomedusa > Phyllomedusa bahiana. The sequence goes on from JAODAL010003272.1 coordinate 58,990, forward strand.
GCAGACATCTCTGGCAATCCGAGTCGTTTCCTCGCTGAAATTCCGTGCGTGGAATTTTCAACAGGGAGACACTTTTTTGGTGCTGACAGTGCCAGCGCCGAAAAAGATGCTGTATGAACTTACCCATATACTAGGTTAATAGTGACTCCAGGGAGAATTGTAACTAACGCTGCACATGAAATGTACTGTTTTCTGATCTTCTTTTCTCTTCATATCTTCTGTTGATAACGTCTTTCCAATATTAACTTTACTATGTTAGGTTCACTTGAATGGCAACAAACCCAGTATCTCAAAATATGCAGCAAAACATCAAGACAGTAGAAAGATAAGTATTATGTCTCTGCCATTTGTCTAGCTGTGGAAATACTTAAGAATGTTCCTTTTTAAATGGAGAAAAAATAAAACACAATGATTCATTCAAATGTTTCAGAATTCTTCCACAAATTGCACCCAATGTGCTAATCCCAACCTGTATTTATCCCATCTCATTAGCTTATCACTAACCGTTGTCATCTTCTCTTCTTCTATTAACCCATTAGTGACACAGAGGTTTCAAGAGTTTTGCTTTTCATTCCCCTCCCCCCTTCCCCCGCCTTCCAGGTGGAAAAAAATGCAATTGCGCCATTTTTGTGTGTGTTTTACTTTTGTGGAGTTCAGTGTAGTATACGTAACATGACATGATATCTTTATTTTGTAAGTCAATATGATTCAAGTAATGCCAAATTTAGTTTTCATCTAATTTTAAAAAAAAATGAAAAACTTTTCCTGAGACCAGAACTCTGTGATAGTTTGTTTATTTGCAAGGGGAGGTCTAGTTTTTATTGGTACTAATTTGGACTACTGTATATGTGACTTTTGACCCTTTTTATTACATTTTTTTTGGGAGGTGGATTACCTAAAGACCACAATTCTGAAATTGGGTATGTTTTTCACAGCATTCACCATGAGGGATAAATAACATGATATTGTGTTAAATCGGACTTTTATGGGTATGACAATACTAAATATGTTTATTGTTTTTTTTCTTTATAAAAATAGTCCAAAACTAGGGGCATAGCTGAGAGAAAGCTTAAGTTGGCCTGGTCTATTAACTGTGTGTGCCATTTCTTTGCTAGGATTGCTATATCAAGCAATTAAATAGTTGAGAGTGTAAAATGGTCAAAGAAGATGCTTTTGAAGAAGTTAGAAGTGGACATCTTTATACGGTATAAAAGTTAATAACCAAAATTAACAAATTTCTAAAGTTCTGAATTAAAAGACTATGGGCGACATGTATGATCGGGAGTTGCGCCTGTTTTCTGGCGAAAACTACGCCTCACTGATCCGAATCCCCTGTCGGACGCAGTGATGCGATGTTAGGCGCAACCTTCGCCACTTTCGGATGCGCCTAACATGAAGGGGCGTGCAACGGGCGCAGTGTGGGTGTTTTGAGGTGGGACGCACCACATTCAAATATTCCGAGGCATGCATGATCGCGGGTCGGCAAAGTGAGGCACATTGCAGCGCTCGACAGCTCCGAAAGGCAGACATAGTTGAAGCTGGTCTAAATGAGCCGGAGGAGGCGAAGTGAAGCGAGAACGTAAAATTAGAGGAAAAATATATAAGATCGCAAAAGAAATAAATCTCAGCTATCAGCTCCATGAGGCATGGTTTATGAATCAAAAAAATCGTTTTTATTAGGTGTTAAACATCTGAAAAAGAGCTCAAACCTTCTAAAAAATACATAAATAAAATCCCTAACAAAAAATCAATAACGGCGCAATATCAGGAATTTGGATATTGAAAATTGCCGGGAAATACAGTAATTCAAATTCTGTAAGCGCTTCTCATTGGTCGGCATAAACCAGCCAAGCAGAATAGGAGCGACAGTGAACCATTATAACCTATGGAGAACTATTGACCAATCAAATGAAAAGGCGGGACCGATCCAAATACAGTAAAAAATGAAGAAAAGAGCTGATTGGTTGAACTAGCGGGGGCTTGGCTATCTTGGCCAATCAGAGTGCGAGCTACTTTGTCCCATTGTAGTCTATGGAGAGGGGGGCAATGAAATCTCGGCTCTCAGCTCCATGAGACATGGAGTATGATTTAATAAATTGTTTTTATTAGGTATAAAATATTATCTGAAAAAGAGCTAAAACCTTCTAAAAACATACATCAATAAAATCACTAACAACGCGTTTGTCGCCGAGACCGGCGCAACATCAGGAATTGGGATATTGGAAATTGCCGGGAAATACAGTAATTCAAATTCTGTAAGCAGTTTTTATTGGTCGGCAGAAACCAACCAACTAGAATAGGAGCGACAGTGAACCATTATAACCTATGGAGAAGTATTGACCAATCACATGAAAAGACGGGACAGTTCAAAATACAGTAAAAAAGGAAGAAAAGAGCTGATTGGTTGAGACCAGGCGGCAGATATGAATCCACCTATCAGATGTACTGTAGTGCGTCTATTTTGAGTGGAGAAAGAAGGGCGCGATAGAAGGGCGCAGTAAAAGTTATTACTGTCTATGGGAAATATTCTAGTACTGTGATTGGTTGGTGGGTGGGGGAGGAGGGGCTCGTCCTGCTTAGCCTATCAGAAGGTGAGCTACTTATCTCATAGAGTTCTATGGGGACAAGAAATGCAGAGCGAGCTCTGTTTGTGATTGGCTGTTTGTGAGCGATGCTCTTATGGGTTTTCTATTGCACTCTATAATAAAACTGTACATGGCAGAAATCAAATGATAGGACTCATGAAGTTGTACCGATCTCTAGATAAAATTAACAATAATATGGGGGTAACGAAAATAAACAAATCAAAATGAATTCAATGAGTTCATTTTTATTTCTTTATTTTCGTTAGCCAATGATCAATAATATGGGGCTGTAACATCTAAAACATGCATTATTCAGGTCTTATAGAGAAGCCTATGGAAAAATGTCAATAAAAAATCTAAAAAATGTCAATAAAAAATACTATAGAGTCTGTAATACATATGTGATGTAATCCAGCACTCCATAATAAAATGCCTTTATTTCCAAAATATGTAAAAAGACATCACAGGGTCAGGGTAAGTAGCCCAACTGACGCATTTTGATCAGTGACTGATCTTTATCAATCATGCATTATACAGGTGTTTAGAGAAGCCTATGAGAAAAATATCAATAAAAATGTAGAAAATGTCAGTAGAAAATACTATACCCAGATCATGCTGGATTTTGAAAAAACACTAAAGGCAACATGTATAAAACTTGGGGCTGATACGCCAGTTCTAAATTGATATATAGGAGTGTAGAATGTGACAGTATGTATGAACCTGTCGTCTGTGGGCTCATAAATCTGGCATGTGGAATGCCTTGCATGCCATAGCATATCTTTGGCACATATTTTTGGCACATAGCAAGTCTTTGGCACATAGCATATCTTTCTTGCATTCAAAAGTGCTGTGCCTGGTTCAAAAAAATGGCATAGGCCCATTCATTCATACATGTCACCCAAGTGACAAAAACACCTCAAAAATGCTTTGTGTGCAGCCAGTTTCATATTGTACTATAGCCCTTCAGGTAACAGCTGGCCACAAAAATGTACAAGAACCACACTTAGGCCATGTTCACACGGCTTAAAATGGGCCGTATTTCGGTCCGTAATTACGCGCCGAAGTGCGCAAATTACGGGCTGAAAACGGCCCATTCATTATGGTAATCCACAGTTCTCATAGAGAACTATGGATTACGTCTCCTTTCCCTGCTCGGCGAATCTGCCGGGCGGGGAGATAAGTGACATGTGAATTACCAGCGGCGTATACGCGCCGCTAGTAATGATTGTCTATGGGCCGGCGAAGTGCCGGCCCCCCGCTCCCTCCCCCGCTCCCGCCCCGGCCACACGGCGTAATTGCGGGACGTAATTACGACCCGCAGTTAAGCCGTGTGAACCTAGCCTCAAAATCACTGCAAACTGCAGCTTTTGTGAAACAAGCCTTATAGGAGCATAATATTTGACTTTTTTACCTAGTATAAGGAAAGTTTTAGACAGACTTGGATAAGTCAAGTTTGCATAAAATTTCTTTGATTGCTTTACTTCTATCATGTTAGTTCAAAGTGATTCCTTAACTTTGAATAAACATGGCAGAACCCAAAGGTAATAGTTAATTTTGAATAAGTCTTTTTATAAGCAACTCTCAGTTTTGCCCAGTGTTTTACCTTCTTGGATATATAATTGATGACGGATTTTACTAGGTTCTCACTTCTTATGAAATATTTGACCCTTAAATTGATTCATACTCATTTAACGCCATGTTATTTTTAGACCCAACTTTCTGTCCTCATTAAAAGAAAATTTTCACTACAGAGATTAGCTTTCAACATATAGGAAATGGTAAATACAATGCTTTTTTGATATTGCCCTAGCAGGAGCTAAGAGATATTTTATCTGCTCTGAGTTCACATAAGTGTCTCTAGGTTACTATCCATATACTCCTTCCTGATTAGACAGAGAGGAGTTAATGTCACCATAGTGGGGCAGAGCAGAGTCTTTGCTTCTAAAAAGATTAGATTGTTTACCTTTGATAAGCACTTGTTTACACTCTTAGAAGACTGTAGTTTTGTTTCCTTCAGATTAAATCTCCAGCATTTATGTAACTGTAATGCTCAGATAGTTATAGAAGAGCTAAATATGCTAATCACTGCTATAGAACCACCCACAGCCTGACCAGAAAGTGCGAGTCTGAAGCTGCATGTGACTTTATGAAACAGCATGGTGAGAAAACCAATTTAAGGGGACTTTCTGGAGATGTTTTTTTAAACCAGCTTTTATTTTTAGTCAGGAATAAAAAGGAATGTAAAAACTGCAGTGGTATCCTGCTGCTGATGCAGGGAGAGAGCCTAATATCTAAAAGTAGATAATAAAAGTGAATAAGAGGACCCACTATAAACAAACCTCCCTTTTTTGGTAATACAGCGTTACAAATCACCCATCTAGGCATATAGTAAAATGATAACATTCTGGCTGCCTGCAGCTACCACTAGAGGAAGCTGAGGAGCTTATGGCAAACTATCAAATTCAATATATACAGGTATGCAGTAAGTTCCTAAACACCCTTTACTGGTAGCTACAAATAGCCAGAAAATTATCATTTACCTTTATTTTTCCGCAGACAATTTAGAACTCTGTATTAATAAGGCCTAGCCATAAAGAAATTCATCAGCAAATAATTCCGGCCCGTTTAAGATGACAACAATCAAGGGTATTTCTAGGTGGACATTTAAAAAGGATTTAATTTACTTAGACTATCATATTATATGCCACTCTCAAACAGTGGTCCACTGGAGTAATTTGCCAAATTTTATTAAGATCAGAAAATCAGAAAGGTGCCAAAATATGTGAATTTTTCCAACCAAAAAGTATCAAAAAAGTCTTAAAGGGGTTTTATCGTTACGTGTTTGTGCTCTTCAGCTAATTCTATGAGAATGAATTTGAAATCCAGGGGCGAGTCTCTCCTGTCAGGAGGTGTGTCTCTCCTGCCAGGAAGCGTGTCTCTCCTCACTGAAGAGCTGTGACATCATCATTCTGTATTTGCAGTAGAAGGGGAAGGTTGTCTGGACAGAACAGATCTGCAGCCTCCTGTAGTGTTCTCTTGTCTGCAGAGCCTTCATCTCCAGGCTGCACAAGCACCTTGCTATGCTATAAACAGTTCTACAGACAGCCTGAACTGATGAAACCCATGTGAGGAATGCATACTGCCCCCCCCCTTCCCTCTCTGTTATCAGGCAGGAGACTGTGTTATATGGAGGAACACAGGACATAAGACTGTGTTATATGAAGGGATCTATGAGTTAAACAGTCAGTAATTACCCAGATCATTCACCTTAGTGCTGGGAGATGAGTAAAGAGCCAGCAGCCCTTTCAGATAGCTGATTTCACTTTCGTTTTTAACAGCTCAGAGGGGAGTAAACACAGAGTGTGCAGGCGTGTCCCAACAGGCTGAATGAAATGTCAGTCAGCCAATCACAGTGCAGGGGGCGTGTCCAGGGCAGAATCTGACTGGGGGGGGGGTGTCCCAACAGGCTGGATGAAATGTCAGTCAGCCAATCACACTGCAGGGGCGTGTCCAGGAGCAGAATCTGACCGGGGGGGTGTCTCAACAGGCTGAATGAAATGTCAGCCAGCCAATCACAGAAAAGGGAGCATGTCCCGACAAGCGGCTGCAAAAAAATAGCTATTGATGCACAGTAAAGCTCATATCTGCTATACTAAGTGACTTAGGAAATACCAATTACAAAAGTGCTTATTTTTACTGTCCCCATAATCTGAGATATGATCTTTGTAGCGAGAAAACCCCTTTAAGTAAATTTCCCAGAGTGTCTTTTATAAGGCTTAGTCATTGAAGTTAAGCTATCATCCCTCTAAACACCCAGGTTATACAACCTAATTATGATATTCGCAAATAATTGAAAATTTCCACCTGTCAATGGGAAAAAACAAAACTAATCTGACACAGCCTAGGAACTTTGAGTTGCAATTTAATATATTCAAACTGTTGAAATTGCCACTTTGTTTATTGCAATGAGACAAACCTTGTACACAGCAAATTTTTGCAAGTTTTACATAATCTCAAAATACTTGAAGGTCTCATATCTCTTTTTTAAATAAGCCTTAATGTTAAATTCATAATATATTTTGGAGCAAAAATGATCCATATAACCAACAACACTAAGTAAACTCAAGTAATATAAAGGTTCTGATTATCATGCATCATGCCTTGTCCCTTTTGTGTCCTTTATTCTTCCATGGTCTTTCAGTGTCCTATATTCCATTTTACATTGCCTCTATTGTTATTTTTCTATTCCCATCAGTTACAGTGAACACTAATTGCACCTCATGTCTGTGTAGAGGTAGATACCCTCATCTGTCGTGCTCTATAGCAGCTGCTATGCCTGCTTTCCTGGAAGTTACACCCATGATTTGCAGCCAAGGAGATATTTTTACAGCTTTAGAGGATTTTTTTCCATACATGGTGACAAATCAGCACCTCCCTCCGAGTAACTTTTACCTTTACTGAAACAGCATAGCAAAGAAATACACTTTTGATGTGTTGCCTGGTCATTACCAAATATGATTACACTAAGGCTAGGTCTACACAGCATATGTTCACATGCCATCCAAGATCCGACGGCATTTAAATATCACTGGACTGCGCTGGACCGTGGTCCGTTTTCGGATTTTCCGTCGGCCCCATACATTAAATGCATGGGAATCAAAAAGCAATATCGCGGAAGATCCAGCAGGTTTGAAAATCCACCAGAATCTGGTTGATTTTTAAACCGACTGGAAATAATCCATGCCGTATAGGCTACAGCACTGGTTTTTATTGCAGTCTACACAGAGCTGGGTACAGTCGGATTTTCGGTGGATTCTAAATACTGAATCCACTGTAATTCTGATTAGCAGCCTGTGCTGTGTAGACATAGCCTAACAGTATGTCAATAAACAGAGCACAATGGTATTATTTTTGCTGGTTCTCATTTAAATGTGATAGTATACCTTTATGCCGTCCTCTCCAGGTTCACCAGTCAATCCTAGGTAGCCCTAAACAAAGAACAAAAAAAGTTGTCACTTCAAAGAAGTAACACATGGGATCACTTGTTTAAGATTATTATTATTTATTTTAAAGCACCATTAATTTCAGGGCGCTGTACATCTGATGGGGGTTACATACATAAAACAAACAGTACAATAGCAACACAAAGACCACATGTATGACAACTGTCTAGGTCTAAAACTCTCTTTGTTGCCCATAGCAACCAGTCAGAGCGCACCTCTCATCTCATATAGTGCCCTGGAAAAATGAGAGGGGCGCTCTGCTTGGTTGCTATGGGCAACAAAGAGGGTTTTAGACCTAAACAGTTTTCATACATGTGGCCCTAAATGACTAGCAACTAGAACAGAGGGGAAAAGAGGCCCCTGACCACAAAGATTTACAATACATAAGGAAGGATGATGGAGATAGAAGGTGAGAGGATGGAACATATTTAGAAGATAATATTCCAGAGTATCAACAACGGCTGTAGAAGAGACAAAAACATTATTTCTTTGCATAATCTCCTCGCCATTCAATACACTTTGTCCATCTGTTAACAAATTTTTGAGTTCCCTTGTTAAAAATGTTTTAGGCTGAGCTGCAAGCCACGAATGCACCACTGTCTTCACCTCTTCACCAGACATGAAACTTTCTCCAATTAGGACTTCTTTCAGGGAACCAAACCTTAAAGGGATTGTCTCACTACATTGATTGTTCTCACCTCAGTCCTCTTTTCTTGGTTTCACTCCACTCTGAATTCAAGGGTGTGTTTACTGGCTTCCACTAGGCTGCAGTAGAAGCCAGGCCTGTAGCTATAGCAACCAGTGCTGGCAGCCTATCATGAGAGATTGAACAGGTCTGTAGCTATGGTGACCTGAGGAGCTGAGGCAGCCCATACAAGAGGGGATATTTCAGAATAGGTAGGAGACTGGTAATGGACATATATTGCAAAGTGACTTGTTTTTGCAAGATCTTTAACATGAAAAGCAATCCTTGTAGTGAGACAACCCCTTTAAAACGAGGATTTTGGAGAGTGTGTGCAGATATGTATTATCCTGCAACAATACAGCACCTTTGGATAGAAGTCCTTCCTTTTTTATGGCTGACACTTCTTTATCTTCTTTGAACTTCTTTATCCATTCATACACTTCTTCATGAGAAAACACTTTCTCCATACTATGCACAAAGTGTTCAATAAATATCAGCCCCAGGCACCCTCAGACCACAAAAAACTAATCGCTGCACCCTGCTCTTTCGTGAAGCGGTGCAGCCAGTTTTCATTGCACTGCATCACAAATGAACTAATGTTATAAATTCAAACCTGCTAACCGTGACTTGAGACAGTGACTTAGTACGGAAAGCACTGATAAGACAGTGTGACCAACAGAAATTTTCGTACAAGGTTAAAGAGAACCTGTCACATAGATTATGCCCCCCTTGCTGAGGACAGCACAAGCTAGTGACAGACATGCTGTTTCCAGCGCTGTGTCCCTTATTCTGTAAGATGTTGTAGTTTTCGAGTATTTAATGCTCAAATCTGCAGTTTTCAGCCAGAAAAGTCATTTAAAGAGTCCGTTTTTTTCAAACCCCGTCCATCTGAGGTTAGCTCCGCCCACCTCAACTGATAAATCTATTACTTTGAATAGAGAGAAACATGTGAATAACTGTCAGTGGGTGGGGCTAGCCTTTGGTGGGTGGGGCTAACACCTGCTCATGAATAAGATTTCAGCATTAAATGCTCTAAAACTCCAGCATCTTACAGAATAAGTGGCACAGTGCTGGGATCAGCATGTCTGACACTAGCTTGTGCTGTCCTCAGCAAGGGGGGCATAATCTATGTGACAGGTTCTCTTTAAGGTAAATTCAGGAATGACATTTTTTACTGCAAATGGTTAATAATTTTAAAACATCACTATAATCTGTTTAATCCTAACTGTAGAATTGGGGCAAAAAATTAGCAGCTAGTGTTTTGTTATAGACCAATTGGGACACTGATTTATGGGAGCAAAATCTTTTGCCACTTATTAGGTACCCTGGCATGTAACTAAAATTGTGGAACAGACCTGCATGATCAACTAGTATTACAGGGAAAATAGCAAGTATTTACACTGCACCTCTAGAATGAAATGGCCGGTCTTCAAGAGTAAGAGCTGTCTTTTACAAATGCTTTGGTGAATAAAGGTTCCTAGTCAGAGATCAGCGCAACTTTTTCTTTAGTAAGCAGCTAACATGAACAAGCAATCCTAAAAACAAAGTTATAGTTACCCCATATCCGAGATCTCCACGGCTTCCCAGAAAACCAGGAGCACCACCATCCCCCTGTTATGATAGAATATGTACATTATTAATCTTCATATATTTACATTATTACTACATAGATTTAAATACGGTATGCTTATTTGTATTAGTTATAAATGGTAAACATCACTTACACATAGTTACTCAGTGCAGCTTAAGGGCTTGTTCACACACAGTTTTCACTCCGTGTTACAAGCGCTTTGTAGATCCGTCTTGGGGACCGACAGAGCGGATCCCAAGACGGATCTAACATGTCAATTCTTTGCAAAACGGACCCGAGCTGCGCTTTTGAAACACGCAGCGGCGATCCCTCATGTGAATGCCGCTGCGTGTTCGTCATAGCAAGCAGTGATAATCTCACTGCTAATTGTTTAGATCCGTCTTGGGGTCCGCTCTGTCGGTCCCCAAGACGGATCTACAAAGCGCTTGTAACACGGAGTGAAAACTCCGTGTGAACAAGCCCTAATCCTATGAGTTCCCAGAATCAATGCTTTAACCTCTACTTAAGGGCATGTCCCCACGGCACGGGTTTCCGGCCGGTTTTTCAGCCGGTTTGCGGTTTTTTAGACCGCCTGAAAAACCAGCCGAAAATTAGCACAATTGTGCTCTATGGAAAACCTGTGCAGCAATCCCCACTGCACGGGTTTTCCGCCGCGGTCCGCCCGCAAAACATTGAGCAAGCACCATCTTCCGTCCGGTTTCCGGAAGATGTGCTTCTCAATGGGAGGGGGAGGGCTGTTCTCCGGCTCATCGCGGAGAAAAGCCGTCCCCCCCGCAGCCGTGGAGACGGGCGCAAAACAGGACAAATACCGGCCGGCAAACTGGCCGGTATTTGTCCTGTGCCGTGTGAACGCGCCCTTTGAGTGCATACTATAAAAGTGAGATGTACAAAAGAGCAAGTGCTGTAGCATCAGATTTTTTTCTCTGCTATTTGTGTCAAATCAATTACCATAAGCATCTCTGAATAGCAATCATTACAACAGAGTGACTATGGCTGCTCTCCAGCACCGGTTTGTTACCAGTTTGTTGGAGTATGTTTCTCAGCTATAGTTCCTGCTTTGCTCATATTTAGTATTTTCCGGTTTTGATCTTTGGCTGTCGTGTTCCTTACTACTCTCCTGCCTGCCCTGACCATTGCCTGTATCCTGACTATGCCTCCGTCTGTTCCTCCTATACCTCGATGGCCACAAGGGTCCAGGTCAGGGCCTTCCCCGCAGCCAAATCCTTCCTGCTGCTTGCCGCAGGCTCCGGTGAAAACCAGGAGGCTCCTTAGATTCAGCTCTCTGGTGTGGTTATTACCATTTCTCTCAGTGACTAGGTGGATCCACCATGTGCCTAGCCTTACATCACCGCAACATTTCAGCTCTACTATAGAGCCTTTGTCCTAAATAATTATACATAAACCTAACTATCTATCTATCTATCTATCTATCTAATGAAGAAAATAGCAGCACCACAAAATCAACACCGGGTGCAAGTGGCACAAACCCACGTCACAGGTCAATGAGGGATGCAGGGGATGCCGAGACCTAGTTTGCATGCGGTTTCATGTAAGTTAATGGTGGTAGGAGGAGTTCATTCCTCCCTTATTTAAATAACATCTAAGTATGCACATTATGTATTCTGCCTTTTTCATCATGTATACGTTATATGCACTAAGTTTATATATAAATTATATGTATTTTTCACTTTTTTGTAACACTTGGTTTGTATCTATGGCATTTATGTACACTGATTACCTTTACTCACATTTTGTTTGATTGTGATTTGTTATATTTTTGTATTGATTGTAACGTTTGAATATTCATGAGCACTGCCTTTATATATGTAACACTGTCCACCCACCAATTGCTTGAAAAAGGCTTATTGGCAGCCGAAACTTCATCTGACATGGAATAAAGCACTATCCGTTTATTTTATACTTTTGTGAGTGCAGCGGTTTTTCCTGTTTTTTTTTATCTCTATCTATCTATCTATCTATCTATCTATCTTTCTATCTATCTATCTTTCTATCTATAGATATTATAACATTCATATGCTAGAATGTCATTCTCAGTCTAAAGTAGGGTCTCAAGCTAGAAGACATGATTATTGGCCAGGTCAAGATTATTTGTGTTGCTCATTTTACTTCACATTAAGCTGAAGAAAGAGCTTTTATGTTGCTGACAGACTGTACCTGGAAATTTCACTCAAAGATAAGATTTTTGAAAGCCATGTCTGTGTTGTCCTTGAAAATTGGATCTTTTAGCTGGCCACTACTCTACTTATTCAAGTTTTTTGGAATCTGTACATTTTTTACTTTTCATATTACAAGACTAACTGTTTTCAATGATATACACTACTCACAAAAAGTTAGGGATATTTGATATTTGGTTGAAATTTCAGAATGAACATAACATTCCTTGAAAATTTTTTTTAAATGAACTAAATGAGACCATCTCTTAACTTTAGAATGCACATGTCCAACTGTTCAATGTTCAGTACTTTTTTGCACAACTTGCTGATCTCTAACAAGGAGCTTAATGGCAAAATTCACAACATGTGTTTGAACCCTGAATCATGCAGGGATCAAACACCCTTCAAGCAGGATGCTCTCAGATGGAAGTCACCACTGAACTTAGAGTGTCATCAGCAGGTTGCAACAGCGATACAGAGAGACTAAAAGAGTCACAGAAAGGCAAAGGGAGGTGAGAGGCAACCATATGTCAAGTTAGCCCGTTCTTAACCGTTTCCATCAGCGTGGTGTTCATGCTAGATGACCAGCAAGGGTACTGCACCACACCACCAGTTACATGTATTATCGTCATGCATGGGCCAGGGAGCATCTACGCTGGATGAGGGACCAGTGGTCCTCAGTGCTGTTCACTCTGAGCAGAAATGATGGCCACCAATGATGCTGTAGAGCTCTATGCATCAGCCAGGTCAGGTACCCTTGACAGTTGTCTAGCATGCACACAACTCTGATGTGAACGGTTACGAATGGTCTGACGTGACACTTGGTTGCCTCCATTAAACGTGCGTGGAGTTGTGTGGCATTTATCATCCGGTTCCGCAGGGAATTGTTTACAATGAAACAGTCATCAGTGTGTGATGTAGTGAAAGAACGTCCACTTCTTTGTCTTTCTGTAACTCTTCCAGTCTCTATGTATCTCTGTTGTAATCTGCTGATAAGATTCTGTGACACTCTAAGCTCAGTGGCCACTTCCATCTGAGAGGATCATGTTTGAATCCTCGCAATGGCGAGGTACTGTTGATCAATTGTAAGGTGTTGTCTTGGTCTCATGATTTCAAAATATGAACAGCATGATGAGGAGGACTGTTTAAATCCCAATTCAAATTGATCACCTAAATGTATTGGTTGATTCAGGGATCAAACACTTTTTGTGAATTAAACCATTAAGCTGTTTGTTAAAGATCAGCAAGTTGTGTAACAAGTACTGAAACATTGACCAGTTGGACATGTACATTCTAAAGTTAAGAGATGGTCTCATTTAGTTGATTTAAAAAATGTTCAAGAAATGTTATGTTCATCCTGAAATTTCAACCAAAAGCCAAATATCCATAACTTCTTGTGAGTAGTATATCTATCTTAATTGCATTAAGATTATTCTCCTCACCCTTTAAACAAGAACTTTACTTTTCCAAAGAGATATAAAAACCTACCTTCTGTCCTTTAGGTCCCTCAGGGCCTTGCTTTCCTTGTGGTCCTCGAGATCCCTGTAACAAATAATTATATGTTAGTAATTTGAAGAATTATCACATGGCAAATTATGTGTAGAATAAGAATTATACTGATATTAGTAGTCATAGTGGCTGTCAAGGACTTTTCATTTTTCCTCCAAATAATATTGAAGTACGAATCTTTTGAGGGATATGTTCACCTTTATAGAAATTCTGACATACCACTAAATATGCGAGGAGATTTATTTGTGGGTGCAGAGGTTTATATACTGTAAGTATCGAGTCCTTCTAATTTTATTGAGAGTATTTAAAATCAGTTTGAGACACAAAAATCTTCAGGATGAGTTGGAGGGACACACACTGGAACTCCTTTGCTGATGAGCTTGTTGAGGTTTTTTAAACTTATTGGTCCATTTAATGATATGGTTTAATGGTATGTCAAATGTTGCCTGAAAGTAAATGTGTACAACCACTATGAGCAACATGTATAAACATTGATGCTGACAGGCAAGTCCTTAAATAGCTTTAAGATAGTGTAGAATGCACCAGAATGTATGAACCTGTTCTTCTGCAGGTCATACATACAGGTGCATTGTAGTGCCAATAATGACAAGTCTGGCTCAGGCAGACCACCTATAACTTGGTCTGGTTGTTCTAACTGTTCTGTGCCAAGGTTTAGTGTCAAACATTCATAAATGTGTCTAATTCTACTAATGTGGTGCGACACGCCCCTAGAATACCCCAAATCTTTGGCGCATTGAAAAGTGTCTTTGGAGCATTAGAAAGGGACTTTTCGCGCCAAAGTTTGGAGTGCACCTGTTCATACATCTATAGAACAAGCTTTTTGATGACAGAAAACTGTCACAGCCCCGTTCATATATGTCGCCCTATGTGCTTATTCTGTTTCTCGAATGGATTTTTTATGCTGTCACATAGAGCAGCTGTACCGTTTCATTTATGTTCTTACTATTCTCATATGTACAAAATGTTGTTCTGAGGTCATTTTGAATTCTCTGAATTAGATATGGATATAAACTTGCCTAGGATATTTGTACTGTAGTATTTTGGTTTGTAGTGACTAATCCTCTCAGCATAACCTGAAATCTTTTGATGTCAACTTTCTGTGAATTTACACTGAAATTTCAATGTTTCTCTCCTTATTTTAGACTTTAAAAATTCAACTCTGGGGTTAAATGAAAAATGGTTTGAGCAGAAAAGGATAAAATTAAATTAAATGTAAATGTGTTTAAAGGTAAAACATTTAAAGGAACATTTGAAAGAATACATCAATTTACCTTTTCACCAGAGGCTCCCTCTATACCAGTGCTACCGATCTTGCCTACATTGCCCTGAAACAAATAAAGATAATTGTTATTCTACTATAGAAGTATGTAGTTGATTATTGCTTATTAACCTTCTTGTCTTGATATTTGCCATACTGTTGTCTTCAATAATGCCAAGATTGTGGAGCAAGGTACGTTACACATGAGACGTCTTGCCCATATTTGTATATTGGATTTATGCCAAAAAATAGATAATGTATATTCTTGAATGTGTGTCCACTGTGTTCAAAGAACGAATCCACTACCAGCTCACCTGTGATTAGGCCTACATACGATGTGAGGGTGCGTGGAAACTCCCGCTGGCCAACGGTTGTAACAAGGAACAAGAAAGAGGCCTAAAAATTCCAAGTAGCCAGCACCATTTCTTAAACATGCTACAAATAAGGGTACTCTTACCTGAAACGCGTCAGTCTGTCTGACCACTTGGGTAGCTATATCTTTTAATGGAATTATAAATAAAGAAGTTTTCGATTTATTGTAAGAAATGGTGCTGTTAACGTGGACGGTTTTGGGTGCTCTGATGTTGTAATGCATGGGTCTCAGTGTTTGCCAAAGTATAAAAGCTCAAACCGTCCAGAAGCCTATTCGAGACATTGCCTGTGAAATAGATGTATTGTTCTGTAATTTTCCCGATTAGGCTTCAGGCTTGGCTGATCCAAGTTTTCCCAATTGAAGTGTTCTTCTAGATATTGTTCGCTAAATTTATATAGTTAAGGGTGTACATCAAATAAAGCAAAATACAAAAATACACTATTTTGCTTTATTTGATTTTTAATGCATTTAAGTACTACAGTCTAAGTGTTACAGTCTAAGTACTACCTCTTATTCAGTTATGCAGTCACTTGGGTTTTTGAACTACGGAAATCCAGCGATAAATAATTGGATATTCTATTACCTACATATCTACGTAGCCAGCTCCACGACGGTTCCAGGGCATTACAACTAGATAGCAGCGATCCTCACTACTGTCAGTTCTTTAATCAACTGAAGTCTTTTCTGAGTGTTGTGCCTCTTCCTGCACAACTCATTAAGGTTAGTGTACAAGAGATTGTATACTAATTGCTATATTCAAGTTGCACTACTTGCGCTAGGTAGCACTTTCTTTTTTTTTTCTTCTATTACAGTCTAAGTGTTGGTCTAGATATTATTTGCTAAATTTATAAATTTAGTGGTGTATTTTTCTTTATTTAATTTTTTTTGTATTTAAAGCACTCCAGGTCTGGCTGTTGTTTGCCACAACCTTCACTGTTGTATCTAATCCATATTCATTGTAAAACTTCTACTGTACAATAAAGAAATTTATTTTTATCATTATCTGTGAGATACCCTATTCATCTTGTCATTGTGTGAGTTAGATAAAACAATAACTTATTAGCACAACTGAAGAAAATTTTATTCAAACTAGAAGACATGCCCAATATTAATAAGAAGCAAAAATAAGACAAAAATTTTCCAGAAAAGATTATTTGAAATTGTGGAGACAATAAAATGTGTCCTCTTCTACATTTATTAAAGTAATATTGTAATGTGAAGATGTTGATGAAGTCTGAAAGAAAACACACTGGGCAGTTTACTCAATGATTTCACACCAATCGTCTGCTGTAATTGCAAAGTAAAATAACAGCATTTCATATGAACTGCCATATCTTTAAAGCACCTTCACCATGTTCTCATATATGTTTAGAAATCAACTAGTAAGTCTCAGCAAAACAATCCATATCCGCATGCTCTGTATGGGTTATGGACTTCATAAAAGAGGTATGGGGGGTCTCATGTTTGGCACTTGCCTCTGCAAGCCACATCCGAGATGTATTATTGCTTTAATGGACTACGATATTGCTGTAAGGACACTTATCATAATTATAGTTCTTGGTGGCGATTTATTATTATTAGTTTTATTATTTATTCTATTAGTTCCAGGGCGCTGTACATTCAAGGGGGTTTTCATACATAACATACATTAAATAAATACAATGGTGACGATAAATGACTAACAACTGGTACAGAGGACCCTGTCTACGAAGGCTTACAATCTACAAGAAGGGAGGAAAGAGACAGAAGGTGAGGGGCAGATGTGTTAGTGGGGCGGTGTACTGTCAGCGGGGTTATTGTAGGTTATAAGTTATACTGAAGAGATGGGTTTTCAGGTTGCTTTTGAAACTAGTGAAAGTGAAGGAGAGTCTAATGTGTTGGGGTCTTGAGTTCCAGAGTATGGGGGAAGCATGGGAGAAGTCTTGGAGACGGTTGTGTGAAGAGCTGGAGAGCAGAGAAGAAGGTCCTGTGAGGAGCAGAGAGGACATAAGGGGAGGTATCTGGAGATTAAGACAGAGATGTATGGAAGGGAGAGGTTATGGAGAGCCTTTTAGGTCATGGTAAGTAACCTGTACTGGATTTTCTGGGCAATGAGTAATTTAGTGCACAGAGATTATATAATGTTCATAAAACCCTTGCTTCTGTCTTTCTTTCTTGCCCATAAATCGTCCATTTCTGTTAAAGCCCAGGAATTAAACTACAAATTAATCACACGTTGGTACAGGGTTCCAGCTCTTCTCCACTCCATCTACCCTGCGGTTACCAACATCTGCTGGCGTTGTAAGACAGAGGTGGGAACTCTTCTGCATATCTGGTGGAGCTGTCCTGTACTTCAACCCTTCTGGAGGTCGGTTCTGGACCTTATCCATACTATTACGGGGGTCAGGATACAAAACGATCCGGCTGCCTTGTTTCTTTTTGATATCCCCCTGCCAATGGCCTCTCTCAGGACTCACCTACTCCGGTCCCTGGTCCTGGCGGCAAAATTGGTGATACCTCGACTTTGGCTATCTACCTCCAGTCCGTCCATATCCTCCTGGTTCCGAGAAATCCACACGCTGCAGCGCATGGAGGAATTCTATGCAAACTCTCGCTCTCTTACTATGAAACATCTGCAGACATGGGAGGAATGGTTGGCCTTTTGCCGCACGGATCAGTACCGTACCGCTGAATAATCACCACCACGTAGACACCGGCTTGGATGGGCGGCTTTTGTTTTGGGGGCGACCTAGGGGCGGGGGGGAGGGGGGGACTGACCGGAGAACCTGTTTTATTCCTTTGATTTTGTTGTTCATGTGAAAGGATTACGACCTCATGCTGGATGCTAGCACAAGTCCTTGAGTGGATAGGAGACATCAGGTCTTCAAAGTCTTTCTCCTTCATAAAATGTTATCATAATTTTGCCCGGTCCGTATTCTACCTGGCAGACGGGAACGCTAGCTCTATCTCTTGCCAAGACACACATGCCGTTAAGCCTTACATGTATTTTGACCTTGTAACGATCATTTAGCAATCTGGTTTATAAAGTGTTATGTACCTTATCTGTCTATACACTGAATGTAATACGTGTCACAACTTAATCCTTTTCTTAATAAAATCCATGTTGAATGAGAAAAAAAAAAAACCTTGCTTCTAAATTATTATGCTATGTTCACACATAGCAAAAATACTGTGCATTTTCCAAATTTTGACAGGAAATCCATCAGGTGTGAACCAGGGGACTCTTTTGGTACTCCACATGTTGTGGTTATGGACAGAAAATCTGGCTAAGATTTAAGCAAATTTTCCATTTGGAAATAAACCTGTGACAACGATCTTGAAATCTATAGCATGTCAATATATTCTACAGAAATGAAAATCCACAATCAAATCTCTATGTTGCAGATTTTGGTGTGAGTTACCTGTGGGTCCAAAGCACAATCTGCAGGTGCAGAAAATTGGCTAAAATAAAAAGCAGTATACTCACTTTCCTCTGCCACTCCCATAGTGAGGTTTCTCTAGTCCCCCATATGGTCTTAGTTTACTGATCACTTCTGATGATTTGTTGTGTCAACACATGACCGTTGCAGGCAACCATTGGGATTAAGAAAGGGGCATTCATCTGATCCCCTTTATTACAGTTAGATTTTAATTTACTCACCTGATCTCCTTTTTCACCAGGTTCTCCTAGTGGTCCTATAAGTCCCGGTTCACCCTGTAACATAGAAAGGTCATAAGAGTAGTCTCTATGTTTTGTCTCCGTAATTATATAGTAGGACTCAAAAACTTTTTTTTTTGACACTTTTCTCTTTATTATTGTGTAGATTAACAAAAATTTGTAAGAATTTAAAACCCAAAGAATAGGATAGATTTACTAAGGCAGTTGTGCCAGAATTCTGCTAGAATATAAACCAAAAATAATGCCAAACAAGCTTTAAACTACATTTATTAAGTGTTTTAGACAGTTGCTAGATACCTCTGTGCCTTGTCTGACAAAAAAAGGCATGACCACCGAAAAAGGGGTGTGGTTCATAAAAAGGGGCATGACTTAGATTACCGTGCGCCAATATTTTGCCACAATTAGTGGCATCAAGTAAGCCAACGTAAAAATGGTGTAAGGTTAGACTAGACCGTTTTAATCTGCACCAGATTTATGAACACTATAATATATGTGGCGCATTGTAAGACTTTCTAGTCTAACTTTACACTGTCTAAGAGTTAGACAGTAGTGATAAATCTGCCCCAGTGTCTCTGAACAATGGCCGAAATTCATAAAATTGCAATAACAGTGACTTTTTGGGGCTACGGTTCTGTCTCTGTGTACGAATGAACATTGCTTTAGCCAAGTCAAGCTAACATTATTTTCTAGATAGCATATCAATAAACAAAGATTTTTTTTTCTCAGTGTACAATATGGCTTATTTACCTAAGAGGTTCAATTAGATTGAGGACTGATTGGTCAAATGAAGAACTTTCATATAGCTATTGTCTAAAACCCTGCTATCAGCCACAATGCTTTATGCCATTATATACTAGGTATGTCTAGGAAGTATTTTATTTCTTCTATGACAATGCAGTGTAACCTACTCATTGATCTTGAATGCTTAAAGAAAAAGATATCAGCACTCCATCCGCGTAAAATGTAGCAAAACTTTATTGTAGACTATTAAAATCTATATAAAGTAGGTGCACGCTTGCTAAGGCATTTCTGGCCGGCTAGTGATCCTTAGTCACGGCATAAATGAGTGGTGACACTCCTCCCCTTATATAGCAATCCCTGGGAATTTAACCCTTTATGGACTAAGGATATACTGATATACAGGCAACATCCAGAACTATTTTTACATTTTATGTTGCCTTTATGCCGTGAGCAAGGACCGCTAGCCGGCCTGAAACGCATAAGAAAGCGTGCACCTACTTTATATAGATTTTAATAGTCTACAATGAAGTTTTGCTACTTCTTATACAGTTGGAGTGCCAGCATCTTTTTTCTTTAAAGTGAACCTGTCACATAGTTTATAACCCTCTTGCTGAGGACAGTACAAGCTATTGGCAGACCTGCTGTTTCCAGCGCTGTGTCCCTCATTCTTTTTTCAGAGCATTTAATGCTCAAATCTGGCAGTTTTCAGCCAGAAAAGAGTCCAGCTTATTCATGAGCAGGTGATGTTCTCACCCACCCAAGGCTAGCTCCACCCTCCTGACAGTTAATCATATGTTTCTACCTATTCAAAGTAATAGGTTAATAAGTTGTGAGGTGGGCGGGGCTAGCCTCAGGTGGGAGGGTCATATATTAAACAGACTCTTTTCATGAATAAGCTGGACGCTTTTCTGGCTGAAAACTGCAGATATAAGCATTAAATTCTATAAAACTACAGCATCTTACAGAATAAGGGACACAGCGCTGGATACAGCATGTCTGTCACTAGCTTGTGCTGCCCTCAGCAAAGGGGGCAGAATCTAGGTGACAGGTTATCTTTAAGCATTGAAGATTGCAAAGGCTGAGACGTCCACAGCCAGCTCTGAGCACCTTCCAAGACAAACACGCCAAGATTGTCTACAAAGCAGGAGTAATAAGCACTTTACAACTTGTGTGTTAAACTGCATATTATATAGAACCTCTTCAGTTATGTTCTCAACTACTGCTGCATATATTTGTATGTCCATATTGATTGTATGGGAAGACAATGAAAAAACACAAATCGCCGGCGTATTATACAACATGTTGTAAAATACGCCGGTGCCAGAAGACGAGCAGAAAAAAAATGTCCTGTGGAGACTACAGCTCGTTTTTTCTTTTGCCCTCTATGGGGCTGCCTGAACGATCGTATTTTCAGTGGTTTTAAAATCCTAAAACCGCCAAAAATACGACTGTACTGCTATACCGTGGAGATATAACCTAAGGATGTTGATTATATGTTTTGCAGTCTATGTCAAAAAACTTAACTTTATCTAATCAGAGCACATGGCAATCCTACTCTTGTATTTCTCATTTATTTAAGATTCTGCAAAAATCAAGCAATATAGAAAATCTTCTTGCTTATCATTTTATTTAAAACCAACTTATCCAAGCAGTCCAATGACTTGCAGGTGACATCCCATAGTCCAGCCGATGTAATCTACACTAAGGGCCTCATGTATGAAAACTCTCTAGGTCTAGGGGCATGTTCACACGGAGGGTTTGGCTGCAGCCAGAACCTCGTCCAGAATCGCGCCCCAAACGCCCCCAGTTCATTACATGGTTTCCTATGGCAAACCGCGTTACTATTCACATGGCGCAGGTTTGGCCGCGGCTTTGGTGCCGCGGCCTTCCCACTCGTGTGTTAGAAGTCTCCTATCAATTCTGACAGCGAGTCTTCAGCGTGGCGGCCGCGCGGTGTCGCCGTGGGTTTGGCCGTGGATTTCGGCGCGGATGGTGCGCGTTTGGCCCGCGATTCTCGCCGTGGTTTTTGCCCTGCCTATCGGCAAAAAAGTGAGTGTTAGAACTAAACAGTTTTCATACATTTGGCCCACTGTGTGAGGACATTGTACACTACTTTTAGATGGGTGCTGAACATAGAATTCACAAATTGTTAAAGATCTGCAGATGCTGGGAACTGTTGGCTACATACTATCTGGAGCATCATAAGGGTCCAAACATGTTTAGCAATAGGCTATGTTGTCCACAGCCATTAGACACTCGGAGTAGAAGACACACTGAGGCAGATTTATCAGTACTGTCTCTTAGACAGTGTAAAGTTAGACTACACAGTCTTACAATGCCCCACATATATCACAGTGTTCAAAAATCTGGCGCAGTTTAAAAATGCCCAGTTTAAAACCATTTTAAGTTGGCCTACTTTATGCCACTTACTGCAGATACATTTGGCGTGTTATTTAGTGCCCAGATTGCACACCTCCTTCTCATGAAGCCATACTCCCTTTTTTCTAAGACCACACCCCTCTGTCACTAAAGGCGCATAAGGGCTTGTTCACACGGAGTTTTCACTCCGTGTTACAAGCGCTTTGTAGATCCGTCTCGGGGACCGACAGAGTGGACCTCAAGACAGATCTAACAATTAGCAGTGAGTTTATCACTGCGGGCTACTAGGAAGACGCAGCGGCGTTCAGATGAGAGATCGCCAATGCGTGTTTCAAAAGCGCAGTTCAGGTCCGTCTTGAAAAGAATTGCAAAATTATTGTATGGGCGACGTCAGGAAAACAAGAAGCGACCGCGGTTTTTGCACAAAGCGTGACAAAAGCCGCGGTCCTGCATCGGAGAAAAAACAGCCGCTTTCAGGCCATTTTTTGTCCAATGCAGTGTAGACATGACCTAATCCATAGTTCTCATAGAGAACTATGGAATCCCCCCCCACCCACCACCCACGCGTACAATGCGATCGTATTGCATGCGTGGGGAGATAAGGGACATGTCAATTACTTGCGCCAATTACGCACTGTGAGTAATGCATGTCTAGGGGCCGGCGCAACTCCCAGCATGACTCCCCAATTACGCCGTGTGAACATATCCTAAGGCTTCGGGTCAGTAATTTCTAAACTCAATGTAGATGTAAAATATTATGACTTTTTCATATTTAAATGTATACTGAATGGTATTTTATATATTTCTTCTTGTGTGTCTCCTTTAGTTCTGTCGCTTTCATTGTAATTGTTTGGGATATGTGTTTCAGCTTTAAACTATGCATTTGTAACTTAAAAAACAAAAACTGTGGAAGACTTTTAGTGTGCTGTCTAGTTTATGAGTTACCGCAGTGAAGGTCTACAGAATTGTTTATGGCACCAAGAGAAGCCATCCTGGCATCTCATGATTATCACTGATAATGGATTTGAGTGATGTACTCTTGATTTATGCAGAATAGCTCCAATGTAGATTTACATATGAAGCTGCATGGAGACTCTGCACACTGGGACTCTATATCTTCTTTTAAGGGTTTCATATTTTAAAAGTGAAGAGCTTAAGTGCCTAACAGGAAGTTTGTATCACAGATGTAATCACCCATGCTAAAACATTGCAGCTGATCCCAAGGAAAATATGGCAGTCTGACTAGGTATAAAATCATGCTGATCCAGCTGAGCATACTGTCATCATACATCCTCAGTAGCAGCATGCAGTTCTGCATCATCACAACGAACACATCATTTACATCTTATCTGCTCTTGGATGTAAAATTACATTTGACTTAATTCAATCCAATAAGTGTGATGCTCTGACAATGTTCACCTGCAGGTATTAACCCTAAGTGTTTTTATTTCTCATCATTTTCGATCTTTCCTCCTCGCCTTTCAACGGTTATAACTTTCTTATTTTTCCATCCACATAAACATATAAGGGCTTATTTTTTGTGGGACAAAATGTTCTTGTATTGGTTTCATTGACCGTAGCATATAATGTACTGGAAAAATGCAAAGAATACTATAAGTGGGGTTGAATGTGTAAAAAAACATACTTGCGTCTTTTTTTGCATGGGTTTTGTTTTTATGGAATTCAAACTTTGGTATAAATGATGTGTTATCTGTATCCTGTAGATCAGTATGATTCCAGTGATACCAAATATGTAAGGATTTCTTTATGTTTTACTACGTTAAAAAAAATAGAAACATTTTCTATTTTTGAAATTTGCACTGCAGCGCCATTTTCTGAGGCCCATAATTTTTGGGGTTTTTACCTATGGACCTGAGTGAGGGCTTGTTTTTTGCAGGCCGAAGTATTCTTTTTATTGCTACCATTTTGGAATACATTTGTCTTTTCGATCAGTTTTTCTTCCAAAATGACCCCCAAAAAATCACAACTTTTTTTCTTGCATGGTGTTTACTGTACAGGAAAAATGGTGTTATATTTTAATAGATTGGATTTTTATGCATACAATGATACAAATTATGTGTAAATTTTTTATTTTTTTTATTTTTCTATTGTAAAAGGGGGTGATTTGAACTTTTTATATTTTTTATTATTTTTAATATTTCCCCCCCAAAAAAAATTTTACGTTAATATTCAGTGCCCCTAGGGTACTTGACCACTAGGGGCGTTATCACTTGAACATTTCTTCTGCATTATATAAATAATGCAGAAGGGTGTAAAAAGGGCAGGAATTCATAGAAGCAGTAAGAAGGCAGCAATGAAAGCCTTTATTAGGCTTCTGGTTGCAATAGCAACTGCTCAGCATGAGGTTGGTGGTCAGATTCTGGTTAGATTCTGAGGCGGTGATTGCCACCCCATTTAGATGGTTAAACAGCAGAGACTGGAGCTGCTGGGTGTCAGCTGCATCTACCAGCCGGCACCCACCGCCTGTGGTGTGGGCTCAGCGAGTGAGCCTGCTGCATGCTCCCTTAACACTGTCATGATGTACTAAGTGTCATGGTAGGCTAAGAAGTTAAAGTACTGAGAAGGACAGAGCCATTTTGTCTTTAACACTCGCAAGTTAGTTAGTCCTGGTTTACATCTAAATTGGAGGTACCATTCAGAGGCACCATCTGTGTCAGAGGCGGCAAGTCTGTTAAATGATGTCCACCCACGGCGCCTGACGGACCCTTTTGACTATAATGGAGATGGTTGGATTTCCATCATGGACCCCATTATTTTAATGGAAAAATGTTGCTGCAGAATTTTTTCATCCACTCCTGACCAAATTTGTGTCGGAGGCTCCATATGGAACCTCCAACGCTGATGTGAACCTAGCCACAGTGAATATGATATGGGATACTGCTCACTAGCAGACGTTATTTCACATTGTTTATGGACACTTTACCACCGTATAAGGCTCTCAAAAATCACAAACATTTGGTCTAATTTCTCAAAACTGTCTAACAGGAAGACTGTATATGTTGATAAAAGAATCCAATCAGAGGCTGACTTCATCAGCTAAACCCTTTACCAACAATTGATTTATCGGTACATCCTATTGTTGGTAAGAAGCGAGGATCGAAACCGGCTCCAATTGCTGCTGTTTAACCATTTAAATGCCATGGCAATTGCAGCTACTAGGTCTAAATGAATTAGTAACTGTGCACACTTAGATCGCGGGTTGCTGAGCAGTTACCATGACAGGTGGAAGCCTAATGAATGCTTCCATAGCCACCATGTTAGCACTTCTGTTACTTCCTACCTAAGGCAGGAAGTAATAAATACCACCATATTGGTGCACCCTTCTGCATTATTTTTATAATTTATAAGGGTGTACAAGCAATCGAGCCCCTTAGTAGTCAAGTATAACTATAAATGTAAAAGTAAGTATAAATGTAGAAGTATAAAAAAATATTTTAAAAAATATCTAAAAAAAATTAAAAGTTCAAATCACCCCCCTTTTATCATTTTACAAATAAAAAACTAAAACAGTTACACATAATTAACATCTCTGCATCTGTAAAAATCCAATCCATTAAAATATAACATCATTTATCCCATATGCTTAACACCGTAGAAGAAATAAAATTCTAAATGCCAAAATTGTGGGGGTTTTTTTTTGGCTATTTCACATCTCCAAAATATCAGAATAAAAAGTGATCAAAAAGTTGCATGTTCCAGTATAGTACCAATAAAAACTACACTTTAGTCCACAAAAATGAACCTTTAAAGGGCCATAGGGTAAAATTTTATTTTTTAATAGTTTTTTTTAATTGGGAATTTTATTTTTTTTTTTAAAAAAATTTTTAGAATTTTTTAAAATTGAAAATTTTTTCAATTTTTTTTTAAATAAGGTTAATTAACAAAAAAATTTATTTTTTTTTTAAATTTAAGGGTTTTTTAAAATTTAAAATTTAATTTTTAATTTTTTTTTTTAATTTTTAACTTTTAAAATTTAAAATTTTTTATTTTTAAAAAATTTTAAAAAAACTTTTTATTTTAAAAAAATTAATAAATAAAATTTTTTTATTTAAAATTTTTAAAATTTTATTTTAAAAAATTTAAATTTTTGGTTGGGGTTTTTAAATTTTAAAAATTGTTTTTAAAATTTTTAAATATTATTTTTTTTTGATATTATTAAATTTTTTTTAATAATTAAATTTTAATTTTTTGTAAAGTT
Source organism: Phyllomedusa bahiana (assembly GCA_025379985.1). Lineage (NCBI taxonomy): Eukaryota > Metazoa > Chordata > Amphibia > Anura > Hylidae > Phyllomedusa > Phyllomedusa bahiana. The sequence goes on from JAODAL010003272.1 coordinate 85,186, forward strand.
AAATAATAATTTTTTAATAAAATGTTTTTTTTAGAACATTTAGGAACTTTTTTTTTAAAAGGAAGTTAAAAATTTAAATATTTTGTTTTTTAAATTATTTTTTTTTAATTTATAATTTAAAAGAATTTTTCGAAATTAAATTTTTAAAAAAATTTTAATTTAAATTTTTTTTGTTTTTTTTAAAAAATTTTTGTAGAATTTTTAAAAATTTTTTTTTAAAATTATTAAAAAAAATTTTTAAAATTTTCAAATACATTTTATTTTTTTTTTTTTAAAAAAAATTAAAAATTTTACATTATTTTTTTTATTTTAATTTAAAAAATTTTTTTAATTTTTTAAAATTAAATTTTTAATTTTTTAAATTTTTAATTTAAAGAAAGGAAGAAATATAAAATTTTTAAAATTGAAAAATTGGGGGGGTTTTTTTTTTATTTTTTTTAAATTTAAAATTTAAATTTTAAAAAATTTTTTTCAAAATTTGATGTTTTTTTTTAATTTTTAAAAAAAAAACTTTTTAAAAAAAAATTTTGAAATTTTTTTCAAGGTATATTTAAAAAAAAGTAAGGGGGGGAAAAATTAATCAAACTTAAAAATGGGGGGAAATTTTAATAAATATTTATTTTGTAAAATTTATTTATTTATAAAAAAATTTTTTTTTATCTTTTTTTTTTAAAAGGAAAGGAAAAAATTTTTTTTTTTAAATTTTTTCATTTTTTTTTATTTTAAAAAAATTATATAAATTTAAAATTTAAAAAAAAAATTTTTATATTTAAATTTATAAATTTTTTAAAAAAATTAAAAAAAAATTTTTTAAATTTTAAATTATGTTGTTTTTATTAAATGATATTTTTTTAAAATTAAACATTTATTTTATTTTTTAAATTTTTTTTTTTAAACCTTTTTTAATGTTTTTATATTTTAAAAAAAAAATTTTTTTAAACCCATAAAAATTAAATAGAAAATAATTTTTTAATTTTAAAAATTTTTTAATTTTATATTTTTTTTAAATTACAAAATTAAAAAATTATAGGGGTAGTTTTAAGGTTTCCCGCGACTCCATTTACACCATTTTTCAATTTTGGGAAAAATAAATAAAAATGGAGATTATTTCTGGGCCCTCCTGTTTTTGGATAGAGAGTTCGGATTAGTAGTTGTCACCATTTTAATTTTGGGCCCCCACAGCTTTTGTCTTTTTCTCTTAACTGATATAGACATTTTGGGGGGTAAAGGAACCCCTTTTTTGGTTTTAAAAAATTTTTTTTGGCAAAGTTTTCCCCACCTACAAAGAATGGGAGGTCTGAAATTTTTATGTTAGGTACCTTAAACTTTGAGAGCAGAATCAAAAAAATAACCCAAAAAATTCCCCATTGTATGTTTTTTTAAAAATTTAAATTTTGGGCATTTTTTCCTTTTAAATAAGTATTGATTACCTAAAAAAACCAAGGAAAAGAATTCTTTTCTCTCAGGACTTGTAATTTTTTATTTAAGAACCCCTCCTATTCCCCACTCTTTTCCCCTGTTTAAACTGCACCGTATAAAAGTTTCCTGCCTTCCACTAAGTAAATTCACACTCAACTTTCCCCCCCAAAGTCAAGCCCAAAAATAGTTTTTTTAAAGACACCAGGGACCCATTGTAGACCTGAAAAAGGCCGGGTTGGGTACCGGCAATGTGAAAGGGGTTTGGCGAGAAGGCAAAAATGTTGGGGCAAAATTTAATAGAAGGGAAAGGGAAAAACCCAAGTGACTGTAAGTCTTCCTCGGTCTGTGGTTCTTGCAAGTCTTGCCCTCGTGGGGTAAGGTGATTCTGAAAAAGGGTCGGGAAAAACCCCAAAACTGAAAGGAGGACCGGGTTTAATTTTTCCCTTTTAGAGCTGACACCCCCGTCTAAAAAGTTTTCCTTTAGTAACAACTACGCTTTCATGGATTTAACCCTGCAGGGCAGCAAGGTCCCTCGTTTCACACCAGCACATAATCCCAAGCCTTGGTAGTTCAACAATGACCATTGGATGACCCGGGGGAGTATGGGAGAAGGTTCATGGGGTTTAAAGTTGAGGACCAAAAAAAAAAATTTTTGCACCCAACTAAAATTTGCGTATCTGAAGGAGAAGGGATGAGTACAAAAAAAGGGAACCCCCATCCAAATTTGCAGTTGGGGGGGAAAAAATCATACTTTGAAGGTGTTTTTTCTGCAAAAGTGAAAAAGATTTGATCGTTTTAAAGGAAAAAAAGGAGGGGAACAAAGGGTTTTTGCAAGTTTTTGGGCCCTAAAAACCCCCTTTCCCCTCAGTAACAACATTAAAGAGGGATTAAATGGCTGGTTTTTTTCCCAAACCCGGGGCCCCCAAGGGGCCCCGAAAAAAAACAAATTCCCCGGGGGCAAACCAGGAGTTTGGGGCTCCCATAAAAAAGGCATTTGGGCAAAAGGTTCCTGGGGGGTGTCCCAAAGGTTTTAAGGGTCTCTAGGGCCCAAAAAAAACCCCAATTTTTCAAAATTTTTTTTTGGGAGGGGGGGCCGGGGGAAACTCCAATTTGTTTGGGGGCCCAAAGCAACCAGTTTTTCCCCGGAAAAAACTTTAAAGGGGGGACCTTGAAAAAACCCCCCGGGGGTGGGTCCAAAATCCTTGCGGGCAGGTGGGAAAACTTGGTAAAAAAAACTACAGGAAACGTTGATTTTGGAATTCCCAAACAAAAGTTTTTTTTTACCCAAATATTAAGTTATATTTCTTTTATGAAATTGGGTTAGTAAAAAAGGGAAACAAAATGAAAAATTTAAAAAAAAAAAACCCAATAATAAAAATTGTTTTGGGTGGTTTTTTTTTTTAGATTCTGTTTCACGTTGAAGTGTATTACTTTTAAAAATTAAGACCCCTTATTTTTTGTTGGTGGAAAAACCCTTGCCCCTTCGCAAGTCTTTTAAAATTTTACTTATTTTACCCACTATATATGTACATGTAAAGATAGATATATGATTTTTTTTGCTGCACTGTACTTGTGTTCTGTTTTGCAGTCGAAAGGAAAGTTTTTAAAAACCCCTGTACTTTTTTCTTTCATTGAAAGCTTTGGCAAGATCAAAAAATTTTTTTTTTGCTGATTAATGTACACTCTGCACCCTATTTGAAAAAAAAAACAAAATTTGATTTTTTGAAAATTTTATTAAACAAGAAAAAACTAAAATATCACATGGTCATAATTTTTCAGCCCCTTTGTCATTTTGAGTAGAAGCACCCTTTTGAGTTTAGTACGCCATGAGTTTCTTGGGAATGATGCAAAAGTTTTTTTTTACCGGGTTTTGAGGATTTTTTGCCATTCTTCCTTGTAGACCCCTCCCCCGTTATTTCGGGTTGGATAGTGAACTTTTGGGGGAAAACGAAATTTTCAAGTCTCTCCAGAGTTGCTAAATTTGGGTTTGGGTTTCAGGGCTCTGGGGGGCCAGTCAAGAATGGGCCAGAGTTTTTTGGGAAGCCACCGGCTTTGTTTTTTTTAGCTGTGGTTGGGTTAAATTGGTCTTGTTGGAAAAAGGGACCCTTTTTGGCCCCGAAAATTGGGGCCCAAACGCACTCTGTAAAAAGATTTCTTTCCAGGTTTTCTCTATTTGGGCCCGCTTTCATTTTTCCCTTCAATTGAAACCCCAGTCACCCTACCCCTGCAGCTGAAAAGTTTCCCATAGCTTTGATGCTGCACCACCATGTTTTATTTTTTGGGGATTGTATTGGGGGGGGATGGCAGTGCCTGGTTTTTCCCAACCTTTTAACCGGGGCTTAAAATTTAACCCCAAAAAATTTTAAAAATCTTTGTCTCTTCAGGCCAGGAATCATTTACCCTAGTTTTGTGGGGATCCTTCTTTGGGGTTTTTTTTGAAAAAAAAATTGTATGAGCCTTTCATATGTTTTTTCACTGAGGAGGGTTCCGTTGGCACACTCGGCCATAAAGCCCCCAAACGGGGTGGGGGCCCCGTGATATTTGAATTTGTAAATTTTTCCCCATCCCCCTATTTATCTCTGGAGTCAGAAAAACAGTGATTTTGGGGTTTTTTTTTTACCTCTCTCAAAAAACCTTCCCAAACGATTGTTTAAATTTTTGGGTTTAAGGCCAGGTCGGGGAAGATTTTTGTGGTCACCCCAAAACTTTTTCCCTTTTAAGGTTATGGGGGGCCACAGCCCTTTGGGAAATTTTGAGAGCTGCAAAAATTCTTTTGAAACCTTGCCCAAGATCGTCCCTTTGCCAAAAATTTCCCTTTTGCCCCTCTTTGTTTTCTCATGTGCTCTGTTCCGCACTGTGAGCTGTGGGGGTTTTATATAGACAGGTGTTTTCTTTCCTAATCAAAGCCCAAATTTAATTTTAAATTTAAAACCCACAGCTTTTGGACCCCAAAACGAAGGAGTAGAAACATCCCCAAGGGGATCAAAAGGGGAAAATTTGGCCCAGCTTGTGAGTTAAAATGATTGTCACAGAAAAGGGTTTCTGAATATTAAAACTAGAGATGGGCAAATTTGATTCTAAGAAGGGGAAAATTCTTTAAATTTTCAGGAAAACTTCGGTTCGGAAAACGAATTTGAACTTTGGGGAAACTTCGGGGGGAAACGAAGTGTCCCTTTTTTGATTGATAAAATGGTTTTGCGAGAAATGGCTTGGGGGGGCCCAAAGAACTCTGGGAGGAAAAAGGGGCTGGGCCTGTTTGGCAATGTGCAGGGATGAACCCAATCGGGAGCCCGGGGGTTTCTGTGCCCTTTCACCGCATTATATAACCCGGGGCGCGACCCCGGGAGCTCAAACCCTCTCCCCGTGCTCATCGGGGAAAGGTGCTCCCGGGCTGAAAAGCTCTTTGAAAAATTGATTTTTATATGCAATTTTTGGGGTGTTCTGCTTGTCTCGGGAGACTGTTCTTTTTAAGGTTTTTTTTTAAATTTTTTTTGGGGTATTGGTTCTAAATTTCCAGTTTTGCTTTCCATGCAGCGCATTTTCCATTCAATATCCAGTGGGATCTAAGCCAGTTCCTGTTGTATTCATTTAAAAAAAAACAGCTTTTTTAAACAATAAAAAAATACCATTTTTTTTTGGGGATGCTAAAATTTTTTGCGAAATTTTTACACCCCGGGGTTTAAATTTTAAAGGGGTTGTTTTGCTGGTGTGTGACAAAAAAAACCTTTTCTTTTTCAAGGGCCAAAATATAAAAATTTTTTCCCCTTGTGGGCCAAATTTCCCACAACCCAAGGGTTTAAATTTCCCAACTGTATTCTTGTTGTGGGGGCTTTAAGGAAAACGAAAATTGTAAAAACCTAAAAAAGGATATTTTTTTGGGCTCAATTTTTTGGGCGCAATTTAACCCGGGGGTTTTAATTAAGCGGTTTTGTGGTGTGCGGGCAAAATAAACCGTCTTTTTTCAAGGGAAAAAATAAAAAAATTTTTTTCCTTACCCTTTTCAAAAACAAAGGTTAATTAAAACTGTTTCTTTGTTGTGTGGGTAGAAAAAAAAGAAATTTTGTAACCCCTAAAAAAGTTTACTTTTGTGGGGCCCCAATTTTTTGGGGCGCAATTTAATCCAGGGGAAATTTTTAAAGGTTTTTTGTTTTGGGGTTTTTGTGCTGACCAAAAAAAAAAACCGTTTTTTTCCAACGCCAAAATATTTAAAATTTTTCCCTGTGGGCCTAAATTTCAGGGCCCCGGGGGTTTAAATTTTAAGCCGGGTTTGTGTTTTTAATTTAGTAAAAAAAAACCAGTGTTTTAAACGGAAACAAACAAGAAAATTTTTCCCGGGCCAAATTTGGGGAAAGCGCAATTTTTTTCCAAAAGGGGTTCCCCCAAAAGGTTTTACTGGGTTCTTTGGGAGCCCAAAAACAGGGTGTATTTTTATCATTTTACAGATATCTTTTATCAACAGGTCTGTACATTTTAAAAACAAACAGTTTGTAAGACAGAGAGGGGCGGGCCTCCACCTGCAAGTGGCGGGTGGCAAAAACCCTTCTGGAACAGGCCCAGGTCGCGGGCCACAGAAAGGGGGCGTCCCCAGCAGGGGGTAACCCCCCCGGTCTTTTTAGCGGCCGGGGTGTTTGTTCCCCAACCCAAGGGGTTTCTTGTTTGGTTTGATAGGTCTCCTCTTCCTCCCAGATGCATCTCCCAACCCAGCCAAGAGTCGGTGGGAACCTAAAGACAAAAACCCTTAGTTGGCAGGGGCCCGGGGGGGGGTCAGCACCCCTCCCCTGTCCTCAGCCCGCCTTGCCCCCATGGGTTCCCTCACCCAGAGTTCTACTATGGGGTTCGGGGCTCAGCCCCATTATAGCGGGGGTTGGAACAATTTGAGGAGGGCGTCTGAGCTACTTGGACCCGGAAAAAAGGGGGGGCCCAATATCCCCTGCTTTTTGCAGTAGGCGGCAAAGTTTTAGATGGGGAAAGGTGGCATGGGAGGTCATGTTGTGAGAGGTGGGCCTCGGAAAAAACCAAGACCGGTGATGAGGACAGCAGTGAGTTTGAAAAAAAATAGATTTTTTATGTACCCGGACCCGCACTTGGGAGCCGGGGGGTGAGGAAAGGGCCTTCTTCTTGTCGGAGGAAGGGAGGGGGGTAAAGCTTGGGGGGTTAAAGGCACCCTGCGCAGCCAGAAAAGTGGGTCGGGGGGGCCCGTGAGTCAGCAGAATGCGCGTGTGGGTCGGGGCCAACCGGGGCCAGGGGCGTAAAAAAAACCCTTCGCGGTCCAAAAAAGGGTAGGGAAAAAGGGGCTAGCGAGGCAGCGGCGGGCATTTGTCACTCCGTGGGGGGGTTTGGGGGGGGAAAAAATCCGATATGGCGGTGTGGCAGTTCTTTGCAAAGGGAAAACCGGAGGAGCGAATTGGGTATATGTAGAATCTGGGGGCGAAAGTAAAGCGGGGCCCGGGGGACTAACTTTGGGCACCAGGGCCCCTCCCGTCTAAACTTTGGAGCGTCACCCCCCGGTGGCCTGGGAAAAACGTGGTCGTTTGTGGTGGTCCATCCTGCCGCCACAGCAACAGAAAGCAGCAGCGCCCCGTGGCACGCATGCCATTGCAGCCGGCAAGGGGTTTCCCCCAAATTTTTGAGAAGGGGCTTTTCTCTTTTTACACTTTCCCCGGGCCAAAATGCTCCATTTCTCCCCCGCTACTCAGGGGGGCCCGCAGCCCTTCCGGGCGATTGCAAAAAAAAAGGGCAAAGTATGCGTCCAACCCTCCCAAGGTGCAGCAGCTGACCATGCTCCCCGTCCAAATTTGTTGGTATTGCAAATTCCCCCCCTTTCCAAATGGTGGACTCTCCCCCAAATTCCCGAGAACTAATGGCTTGTGCCCACCCAGGGTGGAGAGTTCCAAGCCCTAATTTTTTTTCCAAAAAAGGCAGTTACCAAACACTTTATAAATATGTACAACAGAAAGGGGGGTTTTGTCCTTTTAACTTATTGGGTTTTTTCCAAAGGGGCACGGGGAGCGGGGTTTTGGAGCTGTAATCCGGGGCAGGGCAAATCATGTCCTTTAAAGGCCCACTGGGGGAATGTGCTTTCCCGCCCAGGCACACCAACAACTTGGACAGGAGCGGGCTTTTTCCTCCACGTTGTCAAAACTGCTGCACATGGCCAAAAGTCCGCCTCCCCCTCCTCCCACCACCCACCATTCAGTCCAAAAAGTTTTTGCTCCTTATAAACCCATGTGTAAAGGGACGCGGGTGTCCGAAATTCTACAATGGCTTGCCTCGGCGAACGAAATCACACAGGGGAGGAAATGCTCCGGTCATGCAGCAAGAAAAAGATGTGTGGGTTTCTCCGCGCCAACTGCCCAAAACGGGGGGCCATTTGGGGTGGACAAATGGGAGGAAAAATGGGGGTCCGCGCTTTCACCGAGGAGGGGTTGTCCTTTGGGCACGGGGTTTTAATTGGTTTTGAAAAGGTTCTGAAGTCTTCCCCCCCCGAAAACTTTCCGGAACCCCTTCTGGGGAAAATTTTTTGGGTTTCAGCGGCGGCGGGCCCCCCCCAACCACTCTGAATTATGCCCCCCGGGAATTCCAGCCTGACAGTTGGACCGGGCTGTATGAACAGAGAAAGGCCCCTTAAGTTTTTTGATGAACCCGGGAGGGCAGAAGTATCCCCTGTGTTAAAATTTGATGTCGCCAGTGGCGCCATGCGTTGGGCCAAACCCGCCGTTTTTTGAGGCCCTTCAGGGAGGCGACGTTATTTGTCAGTCGCCCGGGCTAAGGGTGAATAAAATCCCTTTCCCCTGCTTATGTCCTGGAACAGATTTCTGGGAAAAAACTGTCTGGGCGGGGGGTGGGAAAATTTGGGGAAATACATCTCGTGGCCACATGAGTTTCCCGGGGGGGATGAAATGGAGGGGAGGGGGGAGGACATTGGAGCAGAAACAATTGTTGGTAAAAAGAGGGTTTTCTACCCCGGGGGAAAGAGAGGAGGGAGCAAGGGGCAGTGGAGGAGGTGGGTGGGGGATGAGGAAGAGAAAGGAAGGGTGACCCCAAGCACCGTGGGAGTATACGTGGAAAAAAGGAAAGGGGGGAAAACCCCCCGGAGTCACTTTTGCAGGGGGCCCGCAGCATGCTTTTTTGGGCCCGGCTAGTGGGCAGCCCAATAAATAGCACCGGGCCGAGGGTTTAATTCTGGCTCTCCACCCTATTTGGGCCCCCGGGTACCGGTCCAAAATGGGAGCCTTTTTCCCAGCATTGAGAGGGGAGGAAAAAACTCAAATTTCTATAGGGGAAATTTCCCCCTAGTCAGTTGGCGTTTTCCTTTGTGCGGGGAACGTCCCTCTTGAAGGGCGAAGGGGGGTTCCCCAGCGCTTTACGTATACTGCCCCGGCCCGCGGGGGAAGGTTTGGGGGGGGAGGGCAGTACCCGCTCCATCAGCAGCAAAACCCAAGTTGGAGTCATGATGAGCAAGGGGGTTTTTTTTCCCCGCCTTTGGGGGGTAGTCGCCGCAGCAGCAGCAGAGGACCTGGGCAGTCCCGAACAAAAAAGGTGGGGGGCCCACTTGGACGCACTTTGCCACCCCAGTTAGAAGATTCCCCTTTGGGTTTTAAAAAAAGGGCAGCCCAAACTGGGGTGTTTTGGCCGCAACCCTTTCCCAGTTTGGGAGTGGGGAAGCTGTCCTGCCCGGCCGTTGTGTGGATCGTGCGGGGGTTCGTGGGCGGGGGCCATCGTTTCCCCAAGGAGAACCCCCTTGTCCCCGGGGAAAAGTGGAAAAAGGGCTGGGGCCTTTGTCAAGAGAATCGGCGGTTTTGGAAACGGACGGATTTACCCACCATTTCCTTTGGGGTCAGTCTGGGTTTCAAACTACCCGCCTCAGCCAATATTCTTTATGCGCCCCCCGCCCTGATGCCCAAAACATCTTTCTGACAGTTTTTTCCCTTTTTTTCCTACCAACCCAAACTTTACCAGGGATGGTTTTTGGCCCCTACTTAACATCTGTCATTTTTGGGCCCCTCTATGCCTTTATGTGCTGCTGGGTGTTTCTGCTGCGGTTTTCCTCCCCCAATGTGTCATTTTGCCCCTCTCTGAAATCATTTCGGGTTTCTCCTGCCCCCGTCACCCAAAACTCTGGCATTGTGCCCCTCTGGGCCCAACTCCCTTTTTTTTCCCCCTCCAGATTTTTATTGTGCCCCCTGTCTGACCCCATTTCTGCTGCTGTGGCTGCTGCCCTGTCCTCCCCACTGGGGTCAAATTTTGCCCCTGCCCGACCCCATGCGCCCCCGGGGTGTCCCCCGCTTTTCCCTCTTCCAAAACCCACTGTGTCCCTTGTGCCACGGGCCCGACCTCATGCTGCTGCCGCCCCTGGTCCCTTTCTCAGCTTTGTGCCACTCGTGGCCTTTCTGTTTTTTCCACCCCCAGGGAAAGTTTTTGTGCCACTGCCTGACCTCTTTTCTGGGTGCCGCCGTGACCTCCCCTCAAGTCATTGTGCCACTCTGTGGGTTTCCTTTTGTTTTGCCAACCCTTTTTCCCCCGTTTTTTTTTGCCCCATTGTTTTTAACCGGGGCCCTTTTTCCCCCTTCCGTATGCCCGCCCCGTTTTTTTTTGGGGACCTTCCCCCACTGTGTGTTTTTGCCCCACGGTGGCCAAAAAATGTTTTGCCGCCTCCAGAAAAGTCATTTTTGCCCCTGCCTGATTTCATGCTGCTGCTGTCGTGACCTCCACACTGTGTGATTGTGCCCCTCTGTAGCCTCCTTCCCGTTTTTTTCCACCTCCAGAAAGCCCAAATTTTGCCACTGCCGGGGCCTCTTCTGTGTGTTTTGACCTCCCCCCTGTGTGATTGTGCCCCCTCTGTGGCCCCAATACTGTTTTGCCCCCTCCAGAAAGTTTATTTTTGCCTGCCTGACCCCTGTGCTGCCCCCCGGGGACCCCCTTGTATTGTGCCAACCCGTGGGTTTCCCGTTTTTCCACCTCCAGAATGTCATTGTGCCACTGCCCGGGCCTCATTTCTGCTGTCGCCGGGCGTTTACCTTTTCCCCTCTTGGTTTTTTTAAAATAAAAGTTTTTCCCCTCCCTTAGCTCTCAGCCTTGTTTTTTTCCAGTTTTCCCGGCCCCCTGAAACTTTCCGGCCCAAACCCCCTTTCCCCGGGTTCGTTTTTTGGCCCCTTTTGGCCCCTCCCTTTTTGAACCCAGGGGAAATTTTATGGGAAGCCGACCCCAAAAAGGGGGGCGGGGGCCAAGGGGGGGGGGGGCCGGGGGGGTGGGGGGGGGGCGGGGCAGTTTATTGGTGGCATACTAAAACACAAAATTGTTGAAGGGCCAAACCAAAATCCCTCTGGGATATTTAAGCCCTGGCACAACGTTCTACAGCACCCTGCAGGGGTCTGTGCAGGGTTTAAAAAAGTGCTTTTTAACGCGTTTGTGCCGAAGTAATTCGAACGAAACGAATTTTTCGGAAAAATTTGGCGAAATGACCGAATCGAATTTTTGAAAAAATTGCCCTCTCTACTTATGAATGTGAAATTTCAGTTTTTTTGTTTAATAATTTGCAAATATATTACTTTTCTGTTTTTTTTTTTTCAAGATGGGTTGCAAAAAGGGGATTAATGAGCAAAAAATTTAAAATTTTTGGGGTTTTTACCAAATGGCTGCAATGAAAGGGAAAAAGGTTGGGAAAAATTTTAAAAAAAAAAGGGGGCTGAATAAATTTCCGTACCCATGTATTACGGTGATGAAGGGATTGGGGGTTTCAGGGACACAGAGTTGCCACCTTGTTGAACTGCAATGGTTGGCAACAGGGATAAAGGCACTGGGTGTTTTATAAAACACTCAGTGGTCGAAATGACAAACTTTTTATTAAAAAGGTGCATTTCCCCCTTTCAATTAAATAATTTATTTTCAAACCCAAATGTAGTGAAAAAACGTGTTTTCCTTTGGGTTTCCCAAAATGGGCTGAAAGCCTTTTAATTAAATTTCTTTGTCATAATTAAATATTTTTTATAAGAAAAACAATGGGGGGAAAATTTTTAGTTGAGGGGGCCCATTTCATTTCCAAAAATCTAAATATTAAAAAAAAAAAAAGACAATGGGCAGCAAAGTTGGAAAGAATGTCTACATATTTATCAGAAAAAACAATACAAATATTTTAATTATTCCTTATCAATTGCAAATAAAATGTAGGGCTTTAATTTTCAGTGCATGCAACTAAAGACTTACAATCTCTCCCGCATAACCAGAAGGGCCTTCATCACCATCAAGACCAGGCTCTCCCTGTTTAAAAATGCAAACAGAAGTTATTAAGTGATTTTATTATAATTGATGTATTCAGTAACAGCTATTTGTAGTTCAAGGGTCGTTCTTTGGCTCATCTCATATCTGCATTGTTAGTTCCAGTTTTCTGTTCTGTCTATGGAACAGAAAATCAAAAATCACAGAAGTGCTGTATCTGTTAAGTGATGGACACTAATGCACTCAATCAACCTCCATTGACTATTATGGGGTTTGTTGGGTTTCTGTTATGGTGTCATTTATTTTAATAGAAAAAAATAGTGGTCTACCTGTTCCAGCAGTAATGCACCTAGAAATGCTGTAGCGAAGCTATAAATCTATAGCTTTGTACGGTTCTAGTGCGCTCCATCTCCCGCACGCTCCCCCCCCTCCCATGAGATCAGGAGCATTACAAAGTGCCCCTTGCGCTTTGTAATGCACCTGATATTGGCCATTTAAAAATGTAGCAAAAGGGGATGAGTTGGATATCGGGCTGAAAAGAAGCCAGACTTTTGCCGCTGCCCCGATCATACATGCCGCCCTAGGTGTTACTATTCCCCTTATTAGTAGGGTGTACACCTGCAGTGCTGACAGTGTTAGACTGCTGATGAAAACACATTGGGCGGCATGTTGAATGGGGCTGTGCCAGAAGTCTGGCGTGCTTTCAGCCTAACATCAGGCGCAGCCCCGTTTGCATTACTGAAATCCCTACCATACGCCAAGAGCACAAGCAGCACTTTGTAATCTACCTGATTTCTGGCTTCAGTACGGCAATTCTAATCGCATTACTGTTGGAACAGGTATATCACTTTCAAAGTGGTTTACCTGAGCCAGTAATGTCGTCCTAGCGCTAGAATGCGCCTGATTTATGATCCGTTGTAGAGCGGATTCATATATCAGGCACATTCTATGCCACTATAAAGCGCATGAAATTTGGCGTTTAAATGCCACATTTCATACATGTGGCCCTTTATTGGCAAGAGCAAGGTAACATCCAGTTGTCTATTTAGTTATACTTTTTCAGGAGGTATATCAGAAGAATGGCGCAATACTGAGTTTTAAGGAAAGTTGCTCCGAAATTGTTATTTTATGCAATTATTATACAATAGTTACTAATAGTTACACAGAATAAGTATTACAAAACAAAAATAGAAATGTGCACAAATATTACATATTGACCTTAGAATACATACCCTGGGCCCTGTATCACCTCTTCTTCCTTGTGCTCCTCTAGTTCCTTTATAGCCCTATAAACAACACACAATATGTGATAAAATAGCTTTCTGACTACTTTTGACAAAGGTATTACATAGCCCCATACTCCCTTGCATCTGGGTATAATTTTAGCAGACATTGTATATCATTGCTAAAATTGCCAAAATATTTAATAGTGACAACATCAGTATGACAACAATCTAAATAATCCAATATTGACATTCTGCTATAAGTTTGCTTGAATATATATTGGAAGCTGTAGAATTAATATTGGCATTAGTAAAGTAATTGTGGCCTTTGAGAAGCAAGTGCTGGTCAAGCGATTTTCTGTCTGCTTATGAAGGGCCAGACTTGTACTTGGTAAACCTGACATTATATTAACGTACTTGTGCAACAGTGGTTCATTCTAAGCACTGAAGAAAAAAATTCAAAGACAGCTCATCCCCAAAAAATTCTATGTCTTTACCCATGTGATGTTTTATAAGGCAGACCTTGTACAACGCTATACACTTTAGCATGCTTTTTTTATTAGAGCTGCTATCTTGGTCTTCTTCTAAGTCAAGACTCACACCAGGACTGTGGCTCTAGCCAGGTAGAGCAGGTTAAAGTGGGAGCTACACTAAGGGAGACATGTATGAAGGAAGGTGCTTCGAAGTGAATTATCGAATCTCGTTTTCAGTGTATAATGTGCCTGATGTATGAAAGTGGTTTTTGTGTAATTATAAATGGAGTCTAAAGTTCACAGCACCTCGTCTATGTGTTTGGCACATTATGTAACTTAGGCACATTAGTAATGCGCCAAACATGTATAAATTCTATAGATAGGCTGGAGGAGAAAAAAGTCATTAGAATAGCATGTCAGTGAATAGAAACTATGATACTGATCTTGCTTGATGGACCACATATCCCCGCATGACCTGTGCTGTGCTAGCTATTGCTGTATGTAGAATAAATGGTGAGAGCAGCAAAAATAAATTTCAAATTTAATGTAGTAAAAATAAAAAATTGTAAAATCTAAACAACATCATCAGTGTGTTATTTAATGTAAAACTAGTTTTAGATTATATTAAATGTAAATGCATTTTATAGGAGATATTTTTATGTTTTGGGGATATTATATATTTTTATGTTTGCTTTATAATAACATTTTTTAATTAAATCTAATTAATTTAATTTTATATAGTTTGATAATTACTTTTTATTATTGTACTGGTGTAAGTTGAGAAATATTGGACATTTTTTCCCCTAACAACAAATCTAGTTCCACTTCGACTCCTCAGGCTCAGACAGACCACATTAAAATAGTTCTGCCTGACCTAGCAGCAATGCGCCTAGTTTTGCTGAACCACATTCATAGATGTGTCTGATATTATGAATGTGGTTCGCCACACCCCCAGAACGCCCCCTCATGTTAGATGCATTAGAAACTGTCAAGTCTTACAAACAATGCGCCTAACACATACATTAGGCGCATTAGACATCGTAGCCGGCGCACTTAGGCGCATTTTACGCCTGAAAAAGGGTGAAAAACCCCATCGTACATGTCTCCCTAAGTGCTAATGCTCTGCTAAGGAGGTGGGGGGTGGCTCCTGGCTCATTATTTATAGACAGATGGGTAGACGGCTCCTGCTTTGTTAGGTTGGTGGATGGACAGCTTCTGCTCTATTAGAGGAGGTGGGTAGGCGGTTTCTGCTCTGTTAGGTATGTAGGAGGACGGCTCCTTTAGTTTTGGATGTACCTGCCTTTTGAACAGTGTGCAGGTCCAGTAGTTGATTGGCTGTTTAGCTTAAAAAAAGTGAATGTTTTTGTTTTGTAATTTTGATTTATTTGCATGTCAGTGGTAGTGTAATAACATCTGGAGGAAAAGGGTAGCATCAAGACATTTCCCTTTCTACTGCCAACTACTCTACTGGTAAGTGTTAAGCTTCTGCAATGAAGCAATAAAGAAATCTACCAGCTTTCCATGCTGTCTGGGAATAAAGTTTAATCCTTTTCATAATTTTCAATTTGCAGCTACAAATCCTAAAGAGCAACTACATTTGCCATACAGTATCAACTTACTAGTCTGCCATAAGCTCCAACATAACCTGGAGGTCCTTGTTTGCCTTCTTCTCCCTATAAAATAAAAGGCACAGGTTAAGCTTGAACTTTCTTTATATGGAGAAATGTAGTGTGACTTCTCCTTACTTTTGGTCCAGAAAATCCCGGAAAACCTGGTTCACCAGGGAGGCAGTTGCAACCGCTTGGCGTTACATTTTCACCTAGATCTGAACACTTCATACAAAATAAAATTATCCGATAAAATATTCTTAAAAATGAAAACATAACAGATTGTAAATATACATATGCTATTAAAATACTTCTCCATGACAAAAAGCAACAGAAAAAATACCTGATCTCTATCAGCTAGTATCAGCTACTATTTCATATCTATGTCCTTTGACCTGACTTACTGTCGTAAACATTAATTTTTCTCACATTTTAATAGTTTTCTTTTGCATTTTTAAAAATTCCAGAAACGTAAACAATAGGATCATTTCTATACAGTGGTGTTATTGTTGTTCAAAGAGATAAAATTTGGGATTTTGATATTTTAATGTAATTCCTTTTAGTCACCTGGCAATATCTTAAAAAAATAAAGTGATAAATATAGTAAAATTAGTATAGTAAAAGGTTAAATAAATCAACTCACTGCTCCAGTTACTTCACAACATGTAGCTTCCTCTGCCCTTGCAGTGTCACTTGAAATATCCAGTTGCTGTATGTCAACCTGCAGTAAAAAAGAGAAATGGTGATTGATTGAATCAATTATTTTAGTCCTTGACAAAAAGTAAAATTGCCCAATTAGTCTGTGTAAATAAAAACTGCATTAAAACACATCTTAATTTTATGGGCAACAATTACTTTATCTTTGCTACACATTTTGAAATGTTCCTACTGTGTATCCTGTAATTACACTATTTGACCCAAGGTAGTTGGCTGAGATTATTCAAATACCTAATTCAAGTTGCTAGTGGCAACAAAATACCATGATTCCTAACTATCTTAATATAACTACAAAGAGACTCTAACTAAAGACCGAAAACGTAACTTTTACTATAGAACTAAATAAACTTCACGTATTAACCAGTTGAAAAAGGTAATATTTATTGCATCAGGATTCCTGTCATGATCATGCCCAGCAAACCCCCAGCTTTGGGCTCTGGTCGCCGGCCATGGTCTGTGCGGCAAAAGCCATGGGTTTTTACCTGAGGCCTTGTATTGGTTTTACTTGTGTGAACTTGGTCTGTTCCTCTTAGTTAACTTGGTTCCTCTTGATGGACAGCCCTGATCTCCTATCCGCTCTTGTGCTCTTGTGTTGCCTTGCTCTGTTCCCTAATTAAGGAGTCATTTCCCTTCCTGCCTTGCCTGCTATAGAGTCTATTTTCTGCCTATAGTTCGCCTGTTTCTCCTATATTTATCCTTCTGTGCTTCTGACCTTTGCTTGGATCTCGGTTACTCTTTGTCTCACGATTTTGTACTACGCTGCCCGTCTGTTGCTACTTTGGTCTGCCTGACTACGCTTGCTTGTTCTGTGTTTTTTTGTTTTGTCTTGTGTTTCCTTGGCTCATTTTTTAGTCATCATCATCTGGTTGGGGACGGCCTTTTAAAGGAGTCGGGTTCCCCAAAAAGGCAGGGACAGGGCTGGGACCCCGTGTCAGGGCCTCACTTGTCTGTGTCTCTGTGTGTGTCCCTGACAGTCCCTGACAATTCCATTGAGTATGGTGGACAGACTAGAGTAATTTGCTACCAAGTAAGAGAAACCTGGATATTAATGTGAGTAGAGCCTAAAATAAGTGTGAAAAAGGGAAAGCAAAAATTACTGCGTACTAAAGGGAATCAACAATGCTTTTCTTTTGGAATCTATAGGTCATGCCATGCATGTAATATAGGCCCTGTGTGACGAATGAGGGACTAGAGACCTCAATTTTGCAAATAGGTTGGTTGTTGATGGTCAGCAAAAGTTAGAGAGGTAAGGACAGCTACAAATTAGTAAATCATCTGAGCAGTGTATCATTAAAGTTTACTCTGAGGGCCCACCAGTAAAAGTTGATCTTGGGTCCAACCAGTGTAACCGTTTTTTTTGGCAAACAGGGGGTTGATTTTTGGGAAACCCCCATTTACAGCTTTTTGTAAAGGACAGCAAAATACCTCACATTCCTCTTGCTTTCTGGCTCTCTTTTTCTGCCTTTCTCCCTAAAAGTAGCCCCCGGCCTGCCATGCCTATATTTTGTTCCCCTGTGGGCCAGTCCAAACTCGCATTTGAGACTTTCCATCCGAGACCTAAAATTGAAATGGCCTTCCTACGTTTCATTTATTTTACATTTGCTTTAATCATTTTTTCGTCTACGCCCCAAAGTGCTGATGCCGTCTGTCTTGATTGAGCCATATAAACTAACAGGGGAAGATCCAACTTGTTGACAGTCCACATACAGAATAAGCTGATTTCTCCGAACACTCAAGGAAAGTTTGTGCCATTTTCCATCAAATAGTTTCTCCAGGTTCCCAAATGTTGTTACTTTATCTCGTCCTGATGCAGCTGCACTGTAAACATCTACAGCTTTCCTTTCCCCATAAAGTCGCACCCTAAATTGTTCAGCCCCATTTCTTGACTCAATCTCCCACAGATTCCATACTTCTTCATGTGTCTTTTCCCTCATTTTAAAAGTGGAGATCAATGAAAATTCCTGTGGTATTCCATAGGGGAAAATAAGCCTTAAAGAAGGAGAGAAAACATGAAAATAAGTACTTAGTCTGAAAGAAATGTCCAGTTAGAAACAATTAAACTTATACCTGTAGAATACAATTCATTTTTATTGATACAAGATTAAAGAGATGTCTATAAAATAAATACAAAAGTGGGAAGGTCTTAAAATTCAAACGAACAACTATGGGTAAAAATACATGATAAGTACCATAAGTAGATGTAAAGTAACATCAAAATAAAGTATAAACAACCATGATAGTAAAAAAAGGCATATACAGATGTAATAGCAAATCATTCAGAACATACATACCATACAAAGTCAAAGTGCAAGTGCAATAAGTAATATCCAAAGTATGAAAATAGGCATTGTTTAAACTATGGTTTCCTATTAAATTGGTTATATACTGTTATGATAAATCACAGTATATTAAAAAAAAACATACAAATACCCCCAATGCATAAGGATGTCAACAGTACTAGATCTTTCTTATAGTATAATGTTGTACCGTGTTAGCCATAGAAAGTAGTAGACGAGTGAAGAGATCAGGCGATACCTTTTAGAGGCTTACTGAGTTATTTGATGGTGAGCTTTCGAGAGTACCAGCTCTCTTCATCAGACATGGTGTTATACAAGAAACTGAAAATTCATAGACATTTTATATACAAAAGACATGGACCTTCAAGGGAACTTAGAATCTTTAAAATATCAAAATGCAATATAAGTGGAGAAGTCATTTACAACAGGTCAAGAAATAAACTGGAAACTTGTGAGGCATGACAGAGGGATCAGTAATTCTTGCTCTTATCTGTTTGCTATCCGGTGTGATTTGTGACCTTCACAGTTCACACACAGTGTGACATGAAACTGGAATTAATATTAAATCCTAATTGCAGAGTTTTAAATTTTTGCATTAACTTATATTCCCACTCCTTTCTCTCCCTCTGTGTCTTAAAATGTCCCATTAAGACTACAACCTGCAAATCTTCAATAGAGTGCTCTTCTCTGGAGAAATGTGCGGCCACTGGGAGAGCTGTTCTGCTGTTATTGATGGTGAATCTGTGTCAATTCATGCGCTAACTGAGTCTCTGCCCTGTTTCCCCCACATAGAGGCCTGTGGTAGGACATTGCACACACAGGAAAATGTCCCCCTAATTCTGTGCACCTGTTGCGACTGTGGGACATGTACACTGTCCATGGTGTGGATGTGCCTGCAGGTCTTGCACCTGTTTTTTTGTTGGGGCCTTCACGGCACTCCGGACAATAATATGCCACAGGTTTGGTGGTTTCCGAAAAGAAAGGAGAGGAGGGACTGGGGATATTTCTTTGAGTCTGTTGTCCCTATGTAGCACAGGTTGGAGTTCCTTGGCAATATTTCGTAGGATCTCCAGCTGTGGGTTGTAGGTGACAACTATGGGCACTCGGGCTTCATTCTAGGTCTCTTTATATGTGAACAGACTGTCTCTGTTAATGGCTGCCGCTTGGTTTATTTGGTTGTCTGTCAATTTTGGTTTGTATCCCAATTGGAAAAATTTCGTCCTCAGTTCCAGGTCTGCCTTGTCGGAGCAAATATGATTGTATCGTATAGCCTTGCTGTATAGAATAGATTGTCTTGTGTGCTTAGGGTGGAAGCTGTCGTTTCTGAGGTAGGCCGTTCTGTCTGTGGTATATTGATGTGAGTAGCCGGTGGTCTTTAATGCGTATTGTGGTATCCAGAAAATGGATTTTGCTCTCTGAATAGGTAAGCTTAAGGTTGATGGTGGGGTGAAAGTTATTGAAGTCGTTATGGAATTTAAGTAGTTCCTCCTCACCCATAGTCCAGATGACAAGGATATCATCCATATAACAGAGGTACATCATGGGTTTGATGGTGCATGTTGATAAATATGCTCCTTCCAGTTCTGCCATACAGAGATTTGCATAGTGGGGTGCACATCTGGACCCCATTGAAGTTCCCATTCGCTGTAGATATACGTCCTCTCCAAAGAAATAAGGTCAAGAAATAAATAATCTGGAAACTTGTGAGGCGTGACGGAGGGATCAGTAATTCTTGCTCTTATTTGTTGGCTTTCAGGTGTGACTTGTGACCCTCACAGTTCACACATAGTGTAACATGAAACTGGAATTAATATTAAGTTCTATTTGAAGAGTTTTAAATTTTTGCATTAACTTATATTCCCACTCCTTTCTCTCCCTCTGTGTCTTAAAATGTCCCATTAAGACCACAACCTGCAAATCTTCAATAGAGTGCTCTTCTCCGGAGAAATGTGCAGCCACTGGGAGATCTGTTATGCTGATATTGATTGCAAATCTGTGTGAATTCATGCGCTGACTGAGTCTCTGCCCTGTTTCCCCCACATAGAGGTCTGTGGTGGGACATTGCACACACATAATGAGTTACACCACATTGGACGACCTGCAGGAAAATGTCCCCCTAATTCTGTGCACCTGTTGTGACTGTGGGACCGGTACACAGTCAATAGTGTAGATGTGCCTGCAGGTCACCTATTTTGCAGGCAGGGTGAGGTGCCATTTTCCGTTGGCGCCTTTCAGAAGCAAAGTAAAATAGAAAATCATAGAGAAACAAAAGAAACAGGTACATAACCTAACCCTGCAGAAACAGAAGGCTATTGCTTCACGGAAAGAAAATCAGGATATAATAATAAAACCTGCTGACAAAGGGGGCACAATAGTCATAATGAACACTTAAGACTATATCTAGGAAGCAAACATACAATGTTCAAACCCCATCCACTACTGCAAACTTGGAAATGATTCCACAGAGGCCTATATGAAACAATTAAAGGATATGATAAATAAGTTTCCAATTCAGGTCCAGAAGCAGGTAGAAGTGCTTATCCCAGAGGACCCCAGGCCGGGCTGCTTCTATATGCTCCCCAAGATACACAAAGATGGCAACCCTGGGAGGCCTATCATTTCTGGCCTGGTCAAAGATACTCCAAGCTACATCCAGGACACCACTGACCTTAACCAACTGAGTGCACCTAGAGAAACAAAACCTCCTAACAAAACCAGTCACACAGCTCATACAGTTCATACTTAGCCACAACTATTTTACTTTTGGAGAGGACCTATATCTACAGCAAATGGGAACTTCAATGGGGTCCAGATGTGCACCCCAGTATGCAAATCTCTATATGGCCAGAACTGGAAGGAGGAAAATTTATCAACTGTACCATCAAACCATGGTTGAAACTCCATTTATCGGATGATATGCTTCCCCAGGGCGAGGGGGGTCCTGCTTGGATTCCATAACGACTTCAAGAACTTTCACCCCTTAAGCTTACCTATTCAGAGAGCAAAATACACTTTCTGGATACCACAATACACATTAAAAACCACCGGCTACTCACATCAATATACCACAAACCCACAGACAGATTGGCCTACCTGAGAAGACAGCCTTCCCCCCAAAGCAAAACAAGGACAATCTATTATTTTACAGCCAGGCATATGATACAAATCGTATTTGCTCCAACAAGGCAGACCTGGACAAGAACCTCCTGGATCTGAGGACGAAATTACTCCAATTGGGATACAAACCCCAGCTGGAGATCCTACGAAAGATTGCCAAGGAACTCCAACCTGTGCTACATAGGGACAACAGACTCAAAAAAATATCCCCAGTCCCCCTCTCTTTCTTTTCGGGAAACACCAAACTGTGGCATATATTGTCAGTGTGCCTGAGGACCACAGAAAATGGCACCTCCCAGCGCAAACAGGTGCAAGACTGCGGCCTCCACACCACGGACGTGTCCTGTCCCACAGTCGCAACAGGTGCACGGGAATTTGGGGGACATTTTCTGCAGGTTTCAATGTGGTGTATCTCATTATGTGTGTGCAATGTCCCAGTACAGGCCTCTATGTGGGGGAAACAGGGCAGAGACTCAGTCAGCGCATGAATTCACACAGATTCACCATCAATAAAAGCAGAACAATGGCCGCACATTTCTCCAGAGAAGAGCACTCTATTGAAGATTTGCAGGTTGTGGTCTTAATGGGACATTTTAAGACACAGAGGGAGAGAAAGGAGTGGGAATATAAGTTAATGCAAAAATTTAAAAATCTGCAATTAGGATTTAATATTAATTCCAGTTTCATGTCACACTATGTGTGAACTGTGAGGGTCACAAATCACACCTGAAAGCAAACAAATAAGAGCAAGAATTACTGATCCCTCTGTCATGCCTCACAAGTTTCCAGATTATTTATTTCTTGACCTGTTATAAATGACTTCTCCACTTATATTACATCTTGTTATTTTTAAAGATTCTAAGTTCCTTTGAAGGTCCATTTCTTTTGTGTATAAAATGTCTGTGAATTTTCAGTTTCTTGTATAATATCATATCTGAAGAAGAGAGCTAGTACTCTCGAAAGCTTACCATCAAATATACTCAGTAAGCCTCTAAAAGGTATCGCCTGATTTCTTCACTCTTCTACTAGATCTTTCTTATATAAATCTATGGTCATTATATCATATTTTATTAAATTCAATAATAGCAACATCTTCTGTTGATTGTGGATCACTCAGACTTCTGTTGACTGCTCCAAATTGGTTCATAGAAGGGGTCCTGTGTATGGACTATTCTATATGATGTTCATTAGCACAAAAAGCATGTATAGCCAGGGGTTTTCTTCTCTGTCTGAGAACAGACTTTTGCCAAGGGCATGGATTTATGGGATTCATGTTTATTCATATATTCAGAATTTATTTCTGTTTACTTATCTAGCACCAACATATTCTGCAGCTATTTCATCATTCAAATAAATGCCTCAATTTAAATTCCCCATATAAGACACATACACTAGGGGCAATATGACAAGACAAAAAAAAAGAATATACAAACTGTACGCAGATTCTGTCCACGCTCCATTAAATCTAGTAGCCAAAAGCTGTAAGGCAACAGTGCTAACCACTAACCTGCCCATGATCACTTATATGTGATTATTACATAAGCAACTCTGGAAAAGCAAAGATAACTTTCATTTATATTTATGTGTAATGAATAATTCTAAAAAAGAACTATTTACACTAAATACATCAAAAAAGCCAAAACTACTGCCACAAATTCAACAAAAACGAATGTGGTTTCCAATACAGAGTGTATGTTACGATCAACATAAATATAGTGGTCTCTCAAGTTACATTGGCATCAGGATACAATATTATACCGTATAATGGTCTTTCTTGGGACATTGTATCTTTAAACCACACTCACATACAATGTCACAGACACTATCGATCTGTGGCTCGTGTTTGTTTGGATGATCCACCCAATTATCATGAACATTTTACTTGCTAGTTATCTATATTAATGAAGAGCATGCAGTGATTGGCGGTCAGTACAGTTTGGTACTACATGTTCTGTACTGCTCTTTACATGTGCCAGGATAAGCAGTTTCTGTGGGCACCAGGTAATGCCCCATTTTTCTTCTTTTTTTGGTACATTCTATATATAGTACATGACCCAAAGATGCTCCTGTCCTCAAAATAGAAAGTGATTTCCAGCAGCTCTTTTTTGTTTTTATATATAAGAACTTGCCTTATCTGTATTAGTTATCTGCTTAATCTATTTGTAATCTTCATTTTGCATTATTAGGAGTCTACACAACCAATAGCGAAACCATTGAGTTATGGTTTCAAGATGCAATGGTCATCCCGAAACTAATTAATATTGTATGGTGAAGGACCATGGTACATGTAAAGTCAATTCAATTCTGATATAAAGCCACATACAGAAACAATAGCAATTTTAGCCAATATATGTAAAAATAGGTAGTAATAGTTGTTGCCTCCCACACTGACTGACAGATGTTTCATATAGGGAGTCTCATAGGCTAAAACTGTGTACTGCAGAAAGCTGGTGAACCTGAGAAGTGGTGACTAACAGGCTAGAAAGACTGATGAATTTGTTGGCAAAGTTTTGTTTGAAATAAATATAAAGCATGAAGAACTGGCTTTTTTTGACATGATGGATAACAAGCTGGTGAGAATTACCTTTTTAAAAAAGGATACTGAAAGTTGAAGTTGTTTTCCCACAAATATCAGTTTTACATAGGTAAGAAAGAATGTGAATGGAGTGGTGGACGAGTATGTGTAGCAACTCTCAAACATGCTAATTGGCTGTCTTCATCAGTCCCATACGTAGTAGAGAGAGGAACCGTACACCTTCCATAAGGTCAGGGTGCTCAATGGAATAGTTTACAATCCCAATAGACAAATATTGAAGAGAAAACCATAGCACTCCACTGGTTTTCTCTATAATATCCATCAGTCCTATAGACTTTGAAGAGAATTACAATTAGTCTGCTTGACGACCATTCTATTTCAAGTCCGTCACATCATGGTACCCCTTCCCGTCGCATGGTCATCATTTTTTTGGCTCTAGTTTTTTCCTGCCCGACTTCCAAGAGCCATAACTTTTTTTATTTTTCCATCTACATAGACATATGAGGGCTTGTTTGTTGCTGGACAAGATTTACTTTTTCATGATACCATTAACCGCACAATGTAATGTGAAAGTGAAAAAAATATATATAAGTAGGGTATAATGTGAAAAAAACATACTTGTTTTGTGGGGGGTTGGTTTTTATGGCATTTACTTTTTTATAAATGATGCATTATATTTTGCAGGTCGGTACGTTTCTGATTATACTAATCATCTAGAGTTTTCATTATGTTTTAGTACTTTTAAAAAAAAGAAAAACATTTTTCTATCTTTTTACTTTGCGCTGCCGCACCATTTTCTGTGAATAATAATTTTTTGTTTTTTCCACCAATATACCTGAGTGAGAGCGCATTGTTTGCAGGCTGAAGTGTAGCTATTACTTGTACCACGTTGGGATACATGAGATTTTTTTAACACTTTTTATTCCAATTTTTTAGGGACATGGAATGACCAAAAAGACCCACAATTTGGCGTTTGGATTTTTTTTTTCTTCTATGGTGTCCAGCATACGGGATTGATAATGTTATAACAGATCTGACTTTTATGAAGGCGGCAAAACAAATGATGTGTAACTTAATTTTATTTATTTTTTTTATGCGTAAGATGGCAAAAAGTGGTTGTTTTAAACTTTGTACGCTCTTCTGTATTATATAGATAATACTATAGATTGTCTGTAGTAAAAATGAAGTTGTTTTTATTCTGTCATATTTGAACATCCTATAGGTTAGGTCTTAAAATAAATTAGTGCTGCTAGAGCTGTGACAAAATAAAATAATATTACTTACCTCCCCACTTACCTCTGTTCCAGTGCTGCCGCTGCCAATGCTCTCGCTGGGTCCTCTGTTTACTTTCAGTCCTTGTAGTAGGACCATCACTGCTGTGGTCAAACACTGGCTGAGGCGATCACGTGCCATTTTAAGATATCACCACTAAAACTATGTTCACACGGCTTAATTGCGGGACGTATTTCGCCCCGCAATTATGCCGTGTGTACGGGGGTGGGGGGGGGGAGAGGGGCGGTAGCCCGCCGGCCCCATAGACATGCATTATTCTCGGCGTGTATACGCCGTGAATAATTGACATGTCACTTATCTCCCTGCTCACCGTATTGTGCGAGCAGGGAGATGAGACGTAATCCATAGTTCTCTATGACTGGGACGTATCTCGCCCCATATTTCGCGCCGTACTGTGCGAAATATGGGGCGAGATACGTCCCAAAATAAGCCGTGTGAACATAGCCTAAGAGTGTTCACTCTGAACAGTGATATCAGGAAGTGACAATTGACTGATGCAATCAGTGGCCTCAGCACAGACAGTCCGATTGCCAGAACCAGAAGAAGTAGAAGAACTGGAGAGAGCACTAGCAGCAGCAGCACTGAAACAGAGGAGAGGAGGGAGGTATGCAGGTGTTTTTTTTTAATTTGTCAAAAATTTTACACCTAGACAATCTCTTTAAGTATAATCCTGCTTTTAAACATTCACTCTATTAGCAATGTAATTCCACTATCTAGTTAAAATGGTATTATTCTAAACCAAATGTCCATGTAAGGGCTTGGAAGAGTACAATACCTTGATTGTCTTGTAACATGTGCTCTTGAACCAAGCTGATATGCTTTTAAATTATTTTGTGATCCGGTAACAATTCTCACTCCAGAAATACTGGCTACACGAAATTCTTCAACTAAGTTTGTTACTCAAAAGAAAAAAAATAATAATAAGAAAACACAGTGGAACAGATATTGTATATGTACTAATACTACTCCAGTTTCTGTTAACAGCAATTAAAATACATAATAAAGAAATCAATCAAATGTTTAAATGATTTCCCTGCATTGTATATAGTACATGGAAAATAAACGGTGTTTTTATCCTTCCGACCAAGGTATATGTTAGGACTGACTCTCAAAATATACCTTGGTTCATCTAGATTTTAATTGGATAATTAAGGTTAGAATTCAGATTTTGCTCGAAGTGAAGGAAGAAGACATCAATATTATAAATGGCACATGGTTAACAGGAAGAAACTGTAACAGACTTTGCAATTTGACCAAGGAAACTCAATTTACAAACCAGTTTAAAAAAAGTTGAGATGCTGTGTAAAACATAAAGAAAATAAGAATTCCAATGATTTGTAATTATCGTATAGCCATAATTTATTCACAACATAACACATATCAGAAATTGAAAGTTAATCTTTTCAAATGAAATGGAAAATGGCTAACTCATTTACAAATTGATGGTAGCAACACATGTCAAAAAGTTGGGACAGGGTTAACAAAATACTGGAAAAGTAAGTGACACTAATTAAAAAAGGAGGGTCTGATGACTGTATAAAAAGATCATGTTAGAAAGGCAAAGTCTCTCAAAAGCAAAGATGGTCCAAGGTTCACCAATCTGTGTAAAACTTCATGTAAAAATTGTGGAACAATTTTGGAAACATGTTCCTTGATATAAAATTGCAAGACTTTAAATATCTCACCATCTAATGTATATAACATCATTAAAAGATTTAGAGAATCTGGGAAAAATCTATGTGTACAAGGGACAAGGCCAACAGTCAACATTTGATGCTTGTGCGGTATCAGTCTTCAGGGGAAACTGCATTAAAAACAGCCATGAATATCTTATGCAAGTCATGGCAAAGGCCAGGAACACTTTGAGAAATCATAACCTGTGAACAGGGTTTGCTATGCTATCTACAAATGTAAGTTGAAGCTCTATCATGCAAAGAAGAAGACATAAATCAACACCACCATCTGGAAAACTATTCTGTGGCCAGATGAATCAAAATTTAAACTGCCGTGTCAAGAGTGGAGAGACCATCCAGCTTGTTATCAGTGCACTGTTGAAAAGTCTGCAGCTCTAATGGATTGGGTTGCATTAATGCCTATGGCATGGGGAACTTACACATCTTGAAAGGCACAATTAATGCTGAGCAGCAGCGATGTAGCTGTAAGGGTATGTTCACACGGCGTAACTTCGGCACGCATTTCGCCGTGTATTTTCGCAGCGTATTAGCGAAATTACGGTAATCCGTAGTTCTCATAGAGAACTATGGATTATGCCTCGTCCCCCATAAGTGACGTGTCAATTATTTGCGTCGAGTAATGAATGTCCATGGGGCCGGCGGGCTGCGGGCCCACCCACGCCGCGGGAGTACGCGCATATTAGCGCGGGCTCCCGAAACACACGATGTACTGCGGCGCGTTCTGTACGCACCGCAGGTACATCGTGTGAACATATAGAGATAGCATTCGCAACCTGCCCTGGAGCCTGTGGGGGCTCAAAGGCCCCTGTGCCATATAGTAAAGACATTAATATTATAAATGGCACACAGTCAGTGTAGCTTTAAGTTATGCCTCTGCTGAGCAATATTTAGAGGTTTTAAAATAACATACTGTATGCTCCCATCCAGGCAACATCTCTTTCAGGGAAGACCTATTTCAGTAAGACATTTGTAAACCACATACTGCATCTATCACAACAGCATGGCTTTGCAGAAGAGCCTGGGTACTGAACTGATTTGCCTGCAGCCCAGACCTATCACCAATAAAAAAAAAACATTTTATAAAGCTAAAACTCTGTCAAAAAAGTTCCAGATCTAGAATGGGACGATTCTCCGCTCACAAAGAATCAGCAATTGGCCTCTTCATATCCCAGACATTTACAGACTGTTGTCAAAAGAAGGGGGATGTTACATAATAGTTGGCATTAGCACTGTCCTAAATGTGTTGCCACCAATTTCTAAATCAGTAAATTTTTTCAAATGGAATGAAAAAAATGTCTAACTTTCAACCTCTGATAGGTGTTCTACGTTCTGTTGTAAATAAAATATGATTATAAAACATTTCCAAATCATTGCATTCTTATTTTCTTTATGTTTTATACAGCATCCCAACTTTTTTGTTTTTGGGGTTGTACACTGGAATGATTAAAAGTGGTACAACTTTTGTTCTAGTTTTCCTTAATGGTAAATAAATATTAGGCAAATAAAATGAATACCCTCATCCTGGTAGGAAACCTCTGGTGCTGGTAAGCTGTCCTCATTTTCTCTTGGAGTGGTTCGGCCATAATATGGAACTCTTGTTGTAATTGTAGTTACATCTCTTGCTGCAAAAAATGATTCTGTGGGGGATGGGTACGGGCCTGACTGTTCTGTTACAAGCTGGGTGTCTGGATAGTAGCCAGAAAATGTGACTTCATCTGTGTAATGTTCTTCTGGGACATTTCCTCTAGAAGGAATCTCTGATTCGGTTATCAAGTAATCATCTCCGGATGAGTAGCTATCATATGGACCTCTCCCATTTTCATTCTCTTCTGAATAGATCTCTTCTTGGAAGTCATTCTTACCTATAGCATAAAACACAAAAACATAAGTGAAGGAAATTATATTCATAGCTGGGCAATTACAGTGGAGTTTTGGCTCTTTGCTTAGTAACAGACTTTACAGTAAGTGTTATGACTATGCCTGTTCACGCCGCATCGCAATATTCTGCCCTTAAGGTATGGCAGAAACTACACTTTTTAGCCATGGTTTGTGCCTGAATTGTTCATGTTCTTTAGGCTATGTTCACACGACTTTTTCACAGCGTAATTGCGGGACGGATTTCGCCCGCAATTACGCCGTGTGCTCGGCAGCGGGGGGCCTCCAGCCCACTGGCCACATAAACATTAATTATTCACGGCGCGTATACCGCCATGAATAATTGACATGTTACTTTCTCCCCGCTCGCCGTATTTCTATGAGAACTGTGGATTACCGTAATAACTGGGACATATTTCACCTGTAATTCGCTCAGTATTAAGCTAAATATTGCTTTCACACCCCCTATGGTAGTCACTAGTCCACAGTTCGCTGTTGTCAGTGAGCCTAAAATGCTTCTCCCGGACCATTTTTCAGGGGAATGGAAAAAGTTTTTCACTTATCAAGAGTCCTGTCGGCTGTACTTCTGGGTTAAACCACTTGCCTCTGAAGCCCAAATGTGGGTGCAGTGGTCTCCTTTGTACAGGAATCCTCAGGAATAGGCCCTCAAACTCCTCACCACCGCTCCAAAGTAGATTTCTCTGGACCAATTTTTTCAGTCCCTGGGGCTCATATATTATAAGCCAGACCATGCATCATTTGCGGAAACTCAGCTCTTTAATATATGTCAAGGTAAAAGGTCGGCTGAGGAATACTGTACCGTGTTCCACAAGTGATGCGTGACTGCTAGATGGTGTGACCCAGCATTAAATGCTCTGTTCAGACATGACCTATCTCATACCAATAAAGACATCTGGGTTAGCCACTCCAACCCCAGTACATTAGAGCAGGCTGTGGCTCTCGCGGTCCACATTGACTGCATGCTCTGGGAGAGGAGAAAGGGAACATTAGAACCCGACCATCCATCCATGTTTTCTGTGTCTTCTTCTTCCTCCCTTAAAAAAAATATTTCTCTTTCCCTTCCACTCCAAAAGAGGAGCCTATGCAACCTGGAGCCATGGACGCTAAAACCAGGAGGGAGTACCGCATGAAAAACGCTCTGTGTCTGTACTGTGGCAAATCTATTCTTCGGAACTGCCCCACCAAATCCCACTCCCAACACGAAAAATTCCAGTGCCTCAGTGGTAGTCGGAGGAGCCACAGACATCCAGGTATCTTCCGAGTGTATTTCTAGAGTATTATTGCCAGTGTCCTTGTTTGTTGATTCTAAGTGTGACGTGTAAGAACAGGGCTGTGTTGGTTATCTGGCATCAAAAAGCTTTAGTAGACCAGTTCTATAGATGTATGAATAGTTGCAGTCCAAACTTAGGCGCAGTAAGCGCAGGTGTGACACTTTTTAATGTGCCCAAAATTTGGGTCCTTCTGGGGGCATGTCGTACCACATACATAGAATTAGAGACATTTTGATTCTTTGACGTCAAACTTTGGAACATAACAGTTAGAACAGCCAGACCAGGTTTAAGGTGGTGCCAGAGCAAGACTTGTCATATTGGCACTACTATGCGCCTGCAGAAATACAGGTTCATACATTCTGGCACATTCTACACTACCTTATTTAGAACCGGCCTGTCTGCGTCAACGTTCATACTTGTCGCCCTAAATCTGTAACTGAGCGGGCCCTGATTGATTCCACAGCAGCTGCCAACCTTGTGGATTTTCTTTTGTGACGGCCTTGGGCCTGCATTTAGTGAAGCAGGATCATCCTTTTTTCCATTACTGGGGATGACTTCACCCAGTTGGCAGGAGGAAGGATCCGCTTCACCTGTATTTGCAGGTTCTACCCATTCTGAGATTTTAGTTTTTTTTGTCATGGATAATTTATCATCGGATATTATTTATGTTATATTTATTGTATATTATCTTGCATCTCCCTTAGTTATGTAATCATAACCCCGTCTTTGACTGGAGTAGAGAGGGATTGATTAAATGGTGCCTCCACTGCTCCTCCCACTGTATTCCTTTGCAGTTATCCGAGTGCCCTGTCCAAAACATTAAAGCTGACGCATGTCTCATAGTTTCTGTACCAGTGATGCTCTCGAGTGTGTTCCTGAGAAGATCTTGTCCCATGGGGTTACAATCGCGACCATTGGTCATAATCTTGCTACCCCTATTGCCAATTCTCAAGATCTGGCACATAGTAACACTCCTGTGGATAGATTGTTTGTAGCCCCCAATCCCCAGGTGCTTAAGGAGATTCACTGCTCTGTAATAGCAGGACATCCTGGTATTGCTGGTACTAAATACCTGTTGGGGAGTTCTTACTGATGGCATTCATGGTCTCAGGATGTTCATGAATTGTGTGAGCCTGTGAGGTAAGTGCCAGGACGAAGGTACCCGGGAAGTTACCCGAGAGCCTTCCCTATCCACTTCCTCGTCCCAAACAACCATGGACCCATCATTCCATGGACTTCATAAGCGATATACCTAGGTCTCAAGGTAAAATTGTTGATAGATTCTCCAAGATGTTCAAAAAGTTACCTGGTGCTAAAGTTATGGCTTCTTTATTTATAAATCATGTGCTTAAGCTTTGCGGCATCCCTGAAAATATGGAGGCGCAGTGCTAGGGATTACTGTCTATTGTGTGCAAAGATCAAATGGGCACCCATTATGGTGTTGTGTTTTGTCACACATGTCACAAGGGTCTGATATTTGTCTTCTTCTTTCCGAACCTTTCCATGATCTTCAATTCACTTCCCTACTCCTATGTTTACGAATAGTGAAGCTCCTCTAGAAGGTTGAGCCCAGCAGAGGTACATACCACCCAGTAGCAAAGATGGTAGATCAAACATGGTTCTTCTCTTGAAGAGTCCCATAGCAAGTGAGAGGCCTGCCTCTATGATACTTTTAACTTTACTTATGACTTTTAGAAAAGTGATGTATTTGAAAAAAAGAAAAATAAGAAGTTGACCTGTCTTCTTTTCACCTTGGGAATTGAGTATGGTTTTTATGCAGTGTGTTAGATTACCATTACTAGATTCAAAGATTCCTTACATATATTCAAACAGAAGGTTATAGTTGGCTAAAACTCTGGAGAGGAATTTCAAAAGATTGTCAAACTAGTGGACATGAGTCCTTTTACGAACACCGATCTTGCCGACAACAGAATGCACAATGTGGAAAAAGGAACCCTGGAATTTCATTATGGCACCTACATGTAACTCTTACCACAACTGATTTCAATGTGCATAACTCTACCATTAGAAAAAGGCTGTACGAATTAGATCTACAAAGGTGGCGTGTTTGGAGGAAACCTTTGTGTTCCTGGATAAAGATCAAGGCAAGACTGAAGCTTTCCTTAGTATACGTAGGCAAACATCAGGACTTCTGGAACAATGTACTTTGGACAGATAAGTCAAAGATAAAGTTATTTCGCCAAAGCACCAGGTGATATGTTGGTGAAAACCTAAGCAGTATTTTACTGAAATAACCTGATATAAACTGTAACCAATAGTGATGGGTCTGTTATAGTTTTGAGTTGTATTGCAACTTAAAGGGGTTGTCTCACTACATTGATTCATCTTCAGTCCTGTTTTCTTGGTTTCACTTTGAATTCAGGGGTGTGTTTACTGGCTTTCACTAGGCTGCAGTAGAAGCCACAGGTCTGTAGCTATAGCAACCAGTGCTGTCAGCCTATCAGGATAGATCAAACAGGTCTATAGCTATAGCGACCTAAGAAGCTGATGCAACTCATACAAGAGTGGATATCTTGGAATAGGTAGGACACTGTTAATGGACATATATTGCAAAGTGATTTATTTTTGCAAGATCTTTAATATAAAAAACAATAATTGTAGTGAGACAACCCCTTTAATGGACCGGGCACCATCACAGAATTAACAGTGAATTCTTCTGTGTACAAAGGTGTTTCAGGATAATGTAAGACCATTTGTCAGAAGAACAAGCATACCAATAGATCCACTAAACAATGGCTGAAAAAAGGTTTGGGTTCATGAGTAGCCAAGTCCCAATTTAAATTCAAAGAGAGATGCTATAGGTCTCTTGAAGTTGGCTATGCATGCAAGAAATCCCTTAAAAATTGCACACCTAAAAATTATCTGTGGGGAATTTTCTGTTAGAAGAAATGTCTGCTGGAGGTTGTTTCTGCCAAAGAGGCATCTCAGGTGATTAGATGGTATTATAAAGTATTGCTAAGACCATGAGTTGGGATTTATTCTTAGGCTGGATCCACACAGCATCGGACAAAAACCATCCGAAAGTCAACCGCTTTTTGTCCAATGCACAACCGCAGTTTTTGTCGCGTTTTGCACAAAAAACGCGGTTGGTTCTTGTTTTTTGCCATTGACCCATACAATTGATTGTACGGGACAACGACAGTAATACTCAAAATGCCAGCGTATTATCAACATCTTGTATAATACATCGGTGCCAGAAAACGAACAGAGACTACAGGTCGTTTTTTCTATTAAAGTCTATGAGCTAGCTGAACTATTGTATTTTGAGCAGTTTTAGTATCCTAAAACCACCGAAAATACAATTGTTTTTCTATGCTGTAAAGACATAACCTTACAACTAAATCATAAACAATGACAAGCAAAAGGTAAGAATGCTTTGAACTTGTGACTTTCGGGCTCTATATCTCCCCATCCACTATAGCTTTGACCATGAGACTACCATCATTTTATAGGCAATCATCTTGGCTATGTCATCCATAAATTTGACTTGCAACTACTTAGCATATGCTTAGTTATGCAGATTCTTGTTGTGTAACTGCATTATTAGTGTTTTGCTCCTTAAAGTCTAAATTTAAATTTTTAATATTTTGTTAGTATTTTGTAAATCCACCTTTGACTTTCAACACTGCTTGAATCCTTATGGGCATGCTCTTGATCAGATTCAAGCATGTCTTGACCAAAATCTGATCCCAGGTCACTTCTACACATTCCCAGTGTTGGTGCATACTGGTCAACTCTCTCGGGTATGAATACTGGTTTTTCTTCAAATCTACCCACATGTGTTCGATTGGGTTGAAGTCTGGGGACTGTGAGACCCAATCCAGAAACTCTATTTCATTGTCATTGAACAAATTCCTTCTCCAACCTTGACATATGCTTCAGGTCGTTGTCCTGTTGGAACACTTTGTCGTCCTTTTCATACCCATCGTACTTAAGTGTAAGAAGTTACTCATCTTGTAGGATACTCACATATATATAAGCACTGAGACCACCATCGATCCGGGTCAAGTATCCAACCTCTTTGGCTGTGAAACATCCCCATATTATCAGGCTTCCTTCACCGAACTTGACAGTTCCTTCAATTTCTCGATCTGTTAGTCCTCTTTTCCCTTGATTTTTCCAGACCCATTTGCCCCCATCAGAGCCCAGTCTATTGACTTTAATCTCATCACTCCAAATTACCTGTTTTCAAACTTCTACTGTCCACTTTTCGTACTACGCAAACGCGAGCCGAGGCTTCTTATGTCAATATTGAAGTCGAGGCTTCTTCGCCTCTTTTTGGGCCATCATTCCAGACCTGTGTAATGTGTGTCACAAGTTGCTTGCATGGACGTCTGTGATATCACTATTATGAAGCATATTAGCGACTTGTTGACTCCAATATTTTGCCTGGACGTCCACCTTTTGGCTATTTAATGGATAGATGGACTTCATCTCATATTCTTCCAGCTGTTATGGCCTCACATAATGCAGTTTGGCGATTTTCTTTGCCAAGAGACCACTATCGATGAACTGGATGATGCTGTTTCTTTTTTTCTTGGGAAATCTTCACAGCTGTTCCTCAATTTGAACCAGTGACTCGAGACAACCTAATAACACACTGAGCTATTAGGGAATGTGAGAACAGGTTGTAATTTGTAGTATACAAGAAGAAAAAGATTTTCCCACCACCTGGAGCACAACAGTGACAATGCAGTTATAGGACAATAATCTGCAGAACTAAGCATATGCTAAATAGTTGCAAGTCAAATTTATGTATGATATAGCCAAGATGATTGTCTATAAAATGATGGTAGTCTCACGTTCAAAGCTGTAGTGGATGGTGAGATATGGAGGCTGAAAGCCAAAAGTTCGAAATATTGTTACCCTTTTGCTTGTCTGTATTGCTGAAATGAAGATGAAATACTGTTATGCCCATAAATGTTAAAGAATAAAAAACATGCCCTTACTTTTTTATAAGATTGTATATGATCAATGCGTTATTTTTTACATAGTTTTATTCATCATTGAATTTTTTTCAGCAAAAAATTTTAGTGACCCCGTCATTCATGTTTTTACTTTCAACAAACTTTGATTGCTGCAATTTTTTGGAAATGACATTTAACAAATTTGGCCCAATTTTGGCCTTTTTGTCTGGGTGGTTTGATTCCATGTCATGGAAGAATAATTGACGGCAATGATTTAGTCAGCTAAGTGTCATTCACGAGAAAAGGTCACTGGGTTATTTATGCCACAGTGGAGTTGCGAAATTATACAGTTGTAAATACATACTATAGTGAATATGTAACTTATTGTGTAGAAATAGCCATAAATATTCAAACATAAAAAAAAAAAAAAGGTTTAAAAAAAATCAAGAAAGGGCCCCACGCCATAAAAATTAAATAGTAACTTGCCAATTTTACATTAATTCCCAAAATGTTCCCTTTTTAAGGCCCTTTTTTGGATGCAAAATCCCGACTGTTTATTTTTTTGCAAAATTTTGGGTTGGGGTAAACGTTTTAGAAAAAAACAAATGAACAAATAAATAATGTTTGCATTTTTCAAGAATCAAAAATGTAAAAAGTAATTGGAAAAGTAGGGGGTCAAGGAAACATTAAAAAAATTTGCCCTAACCCCCAAAAAGTATATCAAAGGTATCTGGCTACTCTTTGGGAAAAAGATGAAAAAAGCTCTTAATGTCCTCTAGTAATTTTAGCCAAACCTGTACATAGTTCAAAAATTTTTAGTTTATTTAGAACTATGACTACAAAGTAAAATGTAATGTGGGAATAAATAGGAACCCAAACCCCCGGAAAAAAGGGGCATGTTTTGAAAAAAGAGCCGCCCTTTTCTTCCAACCACATACCACACCTTTATGTAAAACAGGGGCAGGCAAATCCAAAAAAATTTGGGGCCCTCCAAGGGTCCCAAAAGTGTGTTTTTTTAAAAAGGGATTTGGTTTTTTATTTGTATAGGAGTTTAAAATACAGTTTAAAAGGAAAAAAGGATTCCCCTTTTAATTCTAAAGGTAGCCATCTTGCCTCAATTGGTTCTATGAGAAAAGCAGTTAGACAACTGTTTTTCCCGCATTTTTCTTGGACTAAAAGGAAAATGCAATTTAGTTTGGAGTTTTTCTTGCTTTTATGGGACAGAGTTGTGGGCATGCACTGTGATCAGAGGTCAGGGGCAGGAAAGGGAGGAGATGCCCGGGGCTAGAAAAACAGGGGGTACAACCCCAGCAGTCCCCGGGGGCCTCGCCAGTAGGGGGCCCGGCTGGGCCCCCTAGACTCTGGTCTCGGGCCCTCTAACAGCAGCAACTTTGTCTGCTAACCTGACAGTGTTCCCCGGCAAAGGGCCGTGTGTGAAAATGTTTGCTAGGGGGGCCCCGGCTTCTTATTTCGCCCCCTGGGTGAATATCACTTTTGTAAATTGGGGACCCTTTTTTTTCCTTTACATAAATGTTACCTTTCATTGTAGTCCTACCTTTTGAAAAATGTATTTAACATAGTTGATTTTAGAATATTACTTTCCATGAAATTTAGAGTTACCTGAATTCACTGCCAAATACTCCTGTGCATGACTATGAAGTAACTGTACAGCAAGCAGGGAACACACAAACAACCACATCCCAAGGTGTTTCCTTCTTCCACACATATTCTGGAAGAAAAGTCCAAGAAGTGTGAATAACGACATCAATGGAAAATCAAGAATGTAGAATATACAGTACTTATGCAAAATAAAGTTAGCGAAAATATTAGGTTTTTAATATTCCAATGTCAATTCATGATAATTTGCACAGAAACAAACTATTATTTTATAAACATGTAAAACCATGACAAATTGTGACTTTTCACAAAATACATAATTTCCATAGGTATATACATGGGGGTCTTAGACCTCAGTGGTTAATTCACTGTAAAGATATTTCTTCTGTATTCTATGTCAAGGTGAGTGTTTGCAGATGTGGATAATTAAAAATTTTAAAATTTTTTTCAGACGAATGTCCTTAAAAACCATACAAGAAGGACTTTAAAACCCCTTTTGTTTTTCTTTTCCCCCCAAATTTTCCTCAAAGACTGAGGCGTGACACTTGACGTACTTATACCAGATACATTTTAAGTAAATCCCCTATGCACCAGACATGCTTCTTTGTTCTACGAAAAGACCATGCTAAACTTAAACAAAGATTGTTTTTCTAAGATTCTGGCCAACTAGTAGATGCAAAGTTACAAGTAGATAACTGGGACTCTGTATTGGAATAAAAAATAAAATTCTATCATGTTTCACGGAAGTGATGATGTGTGCAAGTCAACATTATTCCAAAGTTATGAGAAATCTGCATGAAGGTAGAATATTAGAGACTGAGTGTAGAAATCTACACTTCTCAATGGGACATCAACTGTTCACAGTGGGAGAAGAGATGTATTTTGTAGCATAGACAAAAAGGCTGTGTCTACACGGCAGAGTGTACAATACTGGTTCGACTCAAGTTCGAATCCAACCACTGTTTTACAGTAATTTTTAGTCCCATTTATTACCACGGCTTTCAGATTGTGGGTGCTCCTTGCCATAGAACAATGTTATAATCCGCCGTTTCTGGCCATGATTTTAGATCATGTTATAAAGTGTTTTTGTTAGGATTCCAGACCTTGAAAACAACCTTAGAAAATTGAGTGGTGTGTAAAGGCTCACACGAATGCCATAGGGAAAAATGGGCGATTTTGCCCGGCAGGCAGCATGGGGGTGGGCCACAGGGCCGGCTTGGAGCAAACCCGCCACGAGGGGGCCGGTGTTTCACCGGCCGACGGACCCCGAAATCTCCGCGCGGGTCTGTGGGCGCTACAGGAGGCCGAACTGTTTGCATCAGCGACCGCGACCCTGTGGCAGGGGGACTGTCACGCGCGGGTTTTCGCAAGCAGCGGCAGAGGCTGAAACAGCGGGATCTACTAGATCCGTCTGTTCAGCTCCCAGTAGGCGCGGGGCAAAGCGCCGCGATGCTGATTAGATTGATCATCGCGTTGCATGCTCCAGAACGAGCTCTGCTGCGCTCGGTGGGCCGCTCCAGGCGAAGGGAAGAAGAGAAGCAGAGGATTTATGCTGGTCAGTAAGTATTGGTTTTATTTTTTTTAAACTACTAGCCTGCTCTGTCCCACCCATACATAACTGCATGCTGCCACCTATATACTGCCCTGCCTACCACTCTATATGTCCCGCTGCTGCACCTATAATACTGCCACCTGCCTGCCACCGTATATACTGTCCTGCCTACCACCTATATACTGCCTGTCTGCCACCTAATATATTGGCCCTGCTTCACCTATATACTGCCCTTCGCCTTGCCACCTATATATTGGCCCACCTGCCACCTGATATACTCGCCCTGCCTGACAACTATATACTCACACCCTGCCTGCCTCCTATATAATACTGCCCCTGCCTGGCCACCTCATATATGCATCATGCCTGCTACCTATATAATGCCCTGCTTACTAATTCATACTGCACATGCTCGCCACCTACATACTGCCCGGCCTGCCTACCTTTATATGCCCCTTTGCCTACCACCTATATACTTTCCCTTGCCCTGCACAACCTAATTACTGCCCTGGCCTGCCACCTATATACTGCTCCTGACCTTCCTCTATATACTGCCTGCTGCACCTTCGTATAATGCACCCTGCTTGCACCTCATACGTAATGCACCTGACTGCCTCACCTATATACTGCCCTGCGCTGCCACTCTATATGCTGCCCCGCCATAGCCACGCCTATATTCTGGCCCTGCCTGCCCCACCTATATATTGCCCCTGACACCTATATGCTGCCCCTGCCTGACACCTATATGCTGCCCCTGCCTGACACCTATATACTGCCCTGCCTGCCACCTATATACTGCCCCCTGCTGGCCACCTATATGTATGCCCCCTGGCCTGCTACATATATACTGCCCATGATCTTTATCTATTATCTGCCGCTGCCTGGCTATAGTACTGCCCTTGTCTGACCTACCTATATATTACCTGCCCTGTCTGTTGCCATATATACTGCCCTCTGCCTACCTATATATTAGCCCTGCCCTGACTACCTACATACTGCCCTCGCCTGGCTGTATACTCCCTGTCTGCTTGGCTATATACTGCTCGTCTGTACCTTTTATATCAGCCCTGCCTGCTACTATATACTGCACTGCCCTGCTACCTTATATTACTGCCCTCGCCTACCTATATATCAGACATGCTGCTACCTTGTACTACTGGCCTTTGTCTACTTATATACGGTCCCTTGCCTACCTATAAGTGGCCCTGACCTACCTATATACTGGTCTCTGCCTGGCTAATTGTTTTTATACTGGCCCTGGCCTGCTTATTACTGGCCATACCTGGCTAAAATACTGCCCTGGCCCTAACTGGGCTAATTTACTGGGGGGCAGCCCAAGCTCAACTGGCTAATTACTGGGGCTAGCCCAGCTACCTGGCTTGTTATGGGGGAGCCCCGGCTAACTCCTGGCTATTTACTGGGACGCAGACCCACCAAACTGGCTAGTTACCAGGGGTAGGCCCTGTCAGAATCTACCCAAATCTACTGGAGAATGATACTGTTACTTACCGTATCAGGGGTCTACCTTTTAATGAAACTTATCTGACATTTTTAATTTCTTAGTTTTGTAGGGTCGCTTAAATACGAGAGTTTGGGGAACTTGATAGGGAAAGTGCTGGTAAAGAGAGGAGTCCTTAATATGTATTTGTGGTAAATTCTACAGGGATGAGTGTGAGCGGAGGAGATGAAGAACGTTGCATGCTTGCACGGAAGAGAAAAATGGAAGGGAACAACTCTCAGGGAAAAGAACATCATGAGGTTTGGGCAGAAGGAAAAAGGAGAAGAGAACAACTCCCATCGAGATGACGTCTCTTGTGAGTCCCTGATCTCAGGGTCATTTTCACTTCACTGTGTTGGAATAATCAGTGCTGTATTCATGTTGATGGTGACTCGTGGACTACGGGGATGTGATTGGTGGGGTTGAGGGCTTATGCTGGTGCTATCTACATGTCAGTCGTGGGCTTGTCCCCGCGCGAGATGGTAATGCAAGTGCACACACTGACTCTGTGATGAGGTGGTTTTCTTCATCACTGTTTAATTTCTTGCTTGTGTGTAGCGCTGCTTTACCACGGAGCGGTAATTTTTTTTGGCATTATTTATGACGTTTTTTTTGTGCAGAACTGTTACAGCATTAACTGCCTATTCCTGCACAGAAAATGCACAAAAAAATATCACAAATGCACCAAAAATGCTCCGTGTGAAAGCACCTTTAGGTGGCAGTGTTCACAAGGCTTATTCTCGACGGATTGTGAGCCGTAGTTGAAGCTACAAATCCGCGTGAATAAGGGCGCAGGGACGGGGGCGGGGGCCGGAGTGCGCGGCGGTGCGAGGGATTCCCGAGCGGGGAAGGAGCGACGGATTCTCTGTTCTCTATGAGAGCAGTGGATTACCGTTAATAGACAGGGGACGGCTTCGGGCGCGTATCGATAGAAGCGAAAATCCAGCGCGGAGTACAGGCGCCAATGTCGTGCCCAAATAAGCCGTGTGAACGAGGCCAGTAAGTGTAGTTTATGTTCAAAAGTGGCGAGGATAGGTGCGATGGAACAAGGGAAATTTTTTAAGCAGATATTGTATGTGGGCTGCTGGGGGCTTTGTACCAGGGCTGATTTCTATTCCCAGTCCGGCCCTGGCTGTGTAGACAACAGCTTGGATTATCTATGGCTATCCATGGGGATGGATTACAGTGGGATTCTAAATACTGAATCTGCTTTAACCCCTTCCGAGTCCTCCAAAACAATTGGCTACTGTCTGGACAAGGAGAGAGGCAGACACTGTAGGGGGCTGTAGAGCAAGTTTTCCAGTATCGCCATCTTACTTAAAGTGGCTTTGTGTCATGACAGTTGAATTTAACCTCTTAACAACCAAGCCTATTTTTTTCACTTGTTTTTTTCCTCCACCCATTCCCAGATAACTTTTTTATTTTTTCATGTACATAGACATATGAGGGCTTTTATTTTGCGGGGGACAATGATCTTGCTTTTTAGTAGTTTTCATTTCACCATACCGAAGAACAGGCATTCTCAAACTTAGGCCTCCAGTCTGTTGGGAAAAGAACTACAACCAATCCTCATTCCCATGCTAATAGATTGTATAAATGCAGGATGGGAGAGCTTTGTAGTTTTACCAACAGATGGACGGGCCGACAGTTTGAGTATGCCTGCAATAGAATATACTGGGAAACCGCAAAAAAATTCTAAGTGGAACAAAAAAAAAAACGCACTTGCGCCATGTTTGCATGTGTTTTGCTTTTATGGCGTTCAATCTTCAATAAAAATGATGTGTTTTCTGTATTCTACAAGTTGTTATGAATCTGGCAATACCAAACATGTATGATTTTCGTTTTGTTTTGGTACCGTAAAAAAAATCCAAAAATTTCCTATCTTTGAAACTTGCACGTCAGCGCCATTTTCTGAATTTTTTGCAGGCTGAAGTGTACTTTTTATTGGTACCAGTTTGGAATGCATACAACTTTTTTGATTAAATTTATCCAAATTTTATTAGGGACATTGAAGAATGGCAAAACAAAGCACAATTTTGAGGCAATTGAATTTTTCTTCTGCGGTGTTCGGCGTACAGGATAAACGATGTTATATTTTGTATATTTTCTGACGTGGTGATATCAAATATGTGTAACTTTTTTATTTTTTTATTTGCAAAATGGTTGAAAGCGAGGTGATTGTCTCCTCAATAAATATATATATATTATATATATATATATATATACTATATATATATATAATATTATATTATATATATATAGTATATATATATATACTAATATATATATATAATAAAGGATTTTCCTGCATGTTTAGTTAGAAACCCGGACTAGGCATAGGATTTGTTTTCTGTACCAAGATGCTTACAATAAAAATGACTGCGGCCAGTTTTAAGAAGTTTGGTGTCGTTTAGATTTTGTGCCTGCTGAACTGTGCCGTCTACAACAGGAGACGGACCACCCGCTACCTAAATCCCTTACATGTGGTGGAGGATGCGGGGCACGTAATTTTGGCCACAAGAACAAAGCGCGAAACTGAAAATTTAAAGGGACGGAGTCCTATTTTTGGTTTACTTCGTGAAAAATGGAGGATGTTGGATCAAGGGCGATGTTGCAAGCTGTGGCATTCGCAACAGAGCATACCCGTGTGCAGCAGAGAGGCTAACAGAGTGCAGCAAAAGCGAGCTGGAGGAACAAGCAGCAGAGCTGACCAAGCAACCTCGAGGCTTACACAGGAGGAGCAGCGGAAAAGACAGGGAAACCTGAAGTCGAACGTGCAGCAACTCGCCAGGTCGCCAGGACGGGCCCCAGGGTGGTTGCAGACGACTACTAAAGCTCCATATGAGCCAGACCCATTTTCTGCATTAGATGACAGCAGATGATGAGCGTTGGAAGACCTACCTGACCACCTTTGAGGAATGCCGAGGCGGAGTGTTGGCCAAAGGGTGCGTAGGTAGTGGGGCAGGGACTTTTGGCTCCCTTCCTTTCTGGAGAACCCCAAAAGGCCTATTACGGACCTGGGAAACACGGACCATATGATCTATGACCTGCTGAGAAATCCATTACCGACTTGGAAAGTCACGGTTTTGTTCGGCCCAGCGGTGTGCACACTGGGCGTCTACAGCCAAGGACAAAACCTCACGGGGTGCTCTCATGGCTGCACCTCATAAATGACCAAGAAGTGGTTGCAGCCAGACCGCCTGACAGGCACCCCAGGATGGTGGACACGGGTGTGATGGACCAATACTTGAGATCCCTCCAGGCTCCACCTTTGCGCCTCAATGGGTGGCCTGGAGACCCCAGGAGCTGACAGATGGTGGAGGAAGGTTCACAGCAGGGAGGAGCGGAAATGTGTAGTCTGCCGGCACGCGCCACCTTGCACCCACCACAGCAGGGATATCTTCCAGGAAATACCTGGTAGACTCGTTTTCTAAGAGAGAAAGAGGGGGATGGCAGATCGCATAAATGGTCGTGCGTACACGTAGGAAGAGACTGACGTCACAGCCTCTAGAAACCAGGCATCCGTGGAAGTCGGGGCTCTATAGACTCAGTAAGGACATTTAATTAAATGTTTCTGTTGCTCATATAGACCAGGTACATTAGGTTTGCCAGATTGCCCACTATATGATGATTCCTATGCAATGTGTTGTCTCATATATAAACGCAGTGCGCATGTGAACCTGATACGCTATTGTGTGCGTGCGTAGAATTTCGCCAGACACTGGGGGTGAGACACACATTGCGTTCCGTTACTTATAGGGTGGTACGAGGTAAATGGCGTATTAGACTCGGTAGTCTGGTGAATTAGTAAAAGACGAGTTGGTGAATTCCCTCGCGCTCTCCACCGTCTAGAGAAAACTATAGGTGTCACCTGCATCATGTGGGACACTCGCCATACCATGCGATATGGACATCCGCAGATACACCGTTTTTGGGCCGTAAAATTTTTTGGTAGGGGTAGTGCCCATGATTAATGATGATGTAATAATGGGGGGGTCTTTCCAACGATTTCCTGAGAATTGTGGGGGTACGTTAAGTCTCTAATACCCTTTCCTGTTTAGGGATGCCCACAGGGGAGGAGAGAAACTTTTCCCTGATATACGGTCATGGCTGGGGAAGTGAGAAGTTAGAGCCCCATGGGGGAGGCGTCGCTCAGAAGGTCAAAGCGTCCAGACCCCTCTAGTGACAGGGAATGCTAGGCTTGAGGTGCTGAAAAGACCTGTTTGGGGCGGAGCAATTAATAGATCTACCCTTGCACGGCTCAGGGAAAAAGTTTTTAAATGATTTGATAGATAAACCCCAGTGGAGCCCTGACACCAGACTTCACTCCCATACATGGTATAAAACCGGGACCTGTTATATCAAATGGTTAAAAAGAGGAAAGAAGAGCTAGTGGTACAACTGTAGGTTGGTCCTAAAATTTATAGAAGGACGTCACTAGATCTGGCTACACGGTAACTACATGGTGACGGGCATTTGGGAGTCGAAACAACTACATGAAAGAATCTTGCAGATGGTTTGTCTTTTCGGCCGGGGAGTCATAAGAGGGAAAGATGTATTGTGAGTTCCTGTCCCCTGTAGTGCCAGCTTTCCGGCCCCTAGACCACACTTATGTAGCCCTTCTGGTCCCACCTCCAATTTTTGAGAGGGTTGCCGTTCGAGAGAATGCAATGGATTTGGTCCCAGGTACGGAACGTTGAGGAACACCCAGTGCTCTATTTACGTAGAAAAACTAAATGTCACGAAACAAAATATGCCATCGTGGAAAAAGAGTGCCTAGCCATTAAATGGGCCCTAGAAGCACTACGTTATTACCTGCTTGGCTGACAATTTGAGTTGGTTACGGATCATGCTCCACTCAAATGGATGTGTGAGAACAAGGAAAAGAATAGAAGGGTCACAAGATGGTTCTTAGCCTTTGCAGGATTTATAATTTACAGTGAAGCCCCGGCCAGGGACCC
This sequence comes from Phyllomedusa bahiana, assembly GCA_025379985.1. Classification (NCBI taxonomy): domain Eukaryota; kingdom Metazoa; phylum Chordata; class Amphibia; order Anura; family Hylidae; genus Phyllomedusa; species Phyllomedusa bahiana. Next base: position 129,500 of record JAODAL010003272.1, read on the forward strand.
GAATAAAGAATGCCGATGCCCTGTCTCGCATACATTGCTGATGTCCAGATGTGTTCCACCCCCGGGTCTGAAACAGGGGGGGGAGGATATGGACAGAGTGTCTGGACTGGTAATAGAGGGAAGGTATATTCCCAAGATTCCTTATGTCCAGGTAAAGAGCAGCCAAAAATGAGACTTTGTCAGGATCTATAAGATCTCTTGTTTAGGGTTTAGTAAAAACCCGTTGGCAAGGGCGGGTTTGCGGGAGGGGGGATAGAGAGGGGGCCCAACTCCACCTGGGCAGTCCGGGTCTTGGGCTGTCGATTGGGCCAGTGTGTCTGCCTCATATAAGGCCGGGTTTGCAGACCACACTTCTCAGCCTGGGAACAGGTTACCTGCCAAGAGCCTGTGGGAGCATCTATTTGTGGTACAGTGTTCTGCTGTTATTTGGTGATGGTAATAGGCCAGCACTGGTTAGGAAGGATTTTCTGGGTTGTTTAGTTAGAGCCGGCAGGCATAGGATTTGTTTTGTTTGTTTCTTTTTTACCACATGCTTACAATAAAAACTGACTGCGGACAGTTTTAAAAGAACTTCTGGTGTCGTTTGGATTTCTGTCTCTGCTTCCGTTCCCCAGTAAAATATAATATATATATATTATATTTTCAATCTTAAAACTTTTTTTTTTCTTTGAGTCCCTAGGCACTTCACCTTGGGGGGCGCAATCATTTATCAGCCTAATGCAATGTAAAAATGAATAGGAAAAACAGGATGCCGCTGCAACCCAGAGTCGGGCTCGTTTTGAAAATCCAATAAAACCCCTTCTTATGCAGATCTCAGTAAAAAATATTCACAGGGAACACTTTTTGACTGTTTTTGGGGGGGTTGGGCGCTGCCGTGCCTTTCCTGGGGTTCCATTTCTGCAGGTGAGTTGATCGCAGCATTTGTGGCAAACATTTGCTATAAAATGCATCATTGTACAAAGTTTTGATTTTACTACTTTGTCGGGGGCAGGAAGTTAAAACAGAAAACATGTCAAAAAGGGAAGTTCCCAAAAGGGCTTCCAGCGCCGGGAAACCGATCAACCCCGCGATTTTGCCACGGGCCCCCCGAAGAGGTGGAAACAGTGTGCGGCCCCCATTTCTCATTGATTTGGGGCGCACCCATCTATGCCGTGGCGTCTAAGAATATTTCCAACCCCGGTTTTGGGCGGGTACTCCCTAAGGGGGGCCTTTTCCCCGCCCTCCCCCGTTGGGGGGGTAAACCCCCGCCTTTTTTGAATCCGGAGGTATTTGTACGGGCCCCAAATGGGGGCAGGTCTCTCGACCGCCATGCGCCCTTCCTGTGCCGTGTGGGGGCAATGCTTCCCCTGCTTCAGGGAAGCTGGAGAGCTTTGCGGGGGCGGGGGGGGGGTTTTTTAGGGGCCAGGAAGCTCCCCCCCTTTTTTTCCCCCCGAGTTTGAAAAAACTGGATGCACAGGACGGGTGTGCAGGGATGGCGTGTGTGTGGGGAGGGGTGGTGATTGCTGTGAGGAGAGGGTTTGTGTGAAATAAATGGGGCTGGGGGGGAGGGTGTGAATGGTTTTTTATTTTTATTGTTCTACATAGGGGATTTCCTGGTCGGGGGGGGCATGGGTTGGGGATAAAGGGGGATCCCCCGGTCATGGGGGATCTGCCGGGAAAAAAAGGGGGCATCTGCCGGGCTCATGGGGGCCTTTGCCGGGAAAAAGGGGGGCATCATTTGGGCTAAAATGGGGGCCTTTTCCCGGGATAAGGGGGCATTACTTGGTCAGGGGGCATCTGCCGGCATGGGTGCCCTCCTTTAAAAGGGGGATCATTTGGGCTAGGGGGGCATCTGCCGGGGGCTTATGGGGGCATTTGCCCGGGGGTTGGGGGCACTCCCTGGATAAAGGGGGGCACGCCGGCTCATGGGGGCTTTCCCCGGGATGGGGCATCTGCCTGGCATGGGGGCATCTCCTGGTAAAAAAGGGGGGATTGCCTGGGTCAAGGGGATTTAACCCTGGAAAAGGGGCATCTCTGGCTCAGGGGGGATTGCATGGTCATGGGGACATTACCGGGTAAAAGGGGCATCTGCCGTATTGGGGGTTACCTGGCGGGGGCATTAAATGGCTTTGGGGGCACTACCCCGTATTGGGGGCACTACCCGGCATTGGGGGCATACCGAAAAGGGGGCATACCGGCTATTGGGGGGATTATGGCTATTGGGGACAGCTATGGCAGAGGGGGCATTAACCCGGCAAGGGGGCTACTACCCGGTTAAGGGGTTCAAAATAGGCACCCAGATACCTACCCCTTTGGGGGACAGTTTGGCGGTATCCCCAGTCTCCCGGTTTCTGAATAGACCCTCCAACAGTCCAGGGAAGCTGGTGACCCAAAACCCCAATTTAGCTTTCTTCCAAGCCCTTACACAGTAGGTGGATTTGGGGGTGGCTTTTTTAAAAAGGGTTGGCTTACATCAAGATGGGGGTGGGTATGCAAATTTTGGAGCGGTGTACCCCGTGCCTTTAAAACTCCCGTTTTTTACTTTTAAAAGTTTAAGTATGTCTAAGATGTTAACGCGGGATGGCGTGCCGCACCCCCCCATCCTCCACCCGCGCTGTAACGCCCGTTTTTAGCTGAAAATTAACTAGTACGGGTTTTGCGTGCGCTTTTTTTTTTTAAACAATCAAGGGTGGAACATAGCCTAAGGAGATTAAAAAATGCATAATTCACCAACAAAAAAGGGCATGTGTAAACTTTCATCTTACATATGACATTTTAAGCCGGAAACACTAAAAAATTTTTCACAACTTTTAAAAGCAATTTTATAAACTCTCCTTATGGGACTTCGTGCCAAACCCCAGGAGTGTTTGCAAATAAAAAATTTAAATTAAAAATAAATTGGGTAACTAGCATCTAAAACTTTAAACAAAGGTTTTTCCACCATGCTGTTTCACTGATCACAAGCACTTTTCACTCACTCGTCTTGTCGGGTGTCATAGCATGATAAGAAAAATTTGCTCTCGTAACACTGATACTTAAAAGAAATAATTGGGAGATTTAATCTTAGTAAACAAACTACAAATGTTCTGGGGAGTAAAACAATACTTACTTAAACAAAAGCAATCTTGTTAGAGTAAAAGGGGACAGTATGAAAACTTTTTGGGTCCTTTTTTTGTGCCAAAGAACCCAAATCAGAACTCCCCTTTATTTTTCAAGCGCTATATAAAAGGGGAAGCCGATTGGGCAAAGGGCCACAAAAAATCTTGGGACCTAACATTTTTCATAAATGTCCCCCAAAATTAAATTCCGAAAAGCCCTTCCAATGTTAATTATGTAAGGCCCCAAAAGTACTTTTAGATGCACCAACCTTTCGTTGCCTAAGGTGAAAAGATAAATAGGGCCCCCCCAAAACTAGAGATTCCCCCAAAACTTGGAAATTTTGTACCCCTCTGTCATACCTTATGTAGCCGCCCAAAAGTCATAAACATGGGGAACCGCAATTCATGATCCCCTTTTTTTGCTACATGGATTACATGCCCAGTGGGGATCCCCATTTATCAGGCTAAAACTGAATAAACCGGAATTTTCTTTTTAAATCCGGGACATTAAGTCAGCGCTTAAGCTTTCCTAAATAAATTATATATATATATATTTAAATAAAAAAATATATATTATAAAAATAATATATAAATTATATATAAATATATAAATTAAAAATAAATTTAAAAAACATTTTTGGCAAAATAGTGGCCCCAAATTCACAACTTTTTAAGCTAGAAAACTGGAGCAAAACGTTTAGGAGATAGTCACAGCTCACCCTTTCCCCCTCCCTGCACACGCTTTTTCTGAAAGGGTGCCCAAAAACTCTCTATAAAACAATGGACTGATCATCTTGAGGCCCATTGCAAGAAAAAAATTGGTGACAGACCCCTTTAAAAAAAATGTAGAGTTTAACATTTTAGTCCTTTGACCACATTTTTCTTTTTTCTTGATACTTTATTTTTTAAAAAATTTTACAAACGAAAAAAAAATGTATTGATTGTATAACCAATATTTTTTCTTAATAATTTAAACCAGATACTAGTAAAATATCCAAACTTCTTACTTCATTTTTTCTGTGGGATAGGTTTTAATTTTTTCTCTGAATTAATAGGATCAGCATCTACCTAGCCACTTTTTCCATTTAAAAAGGGGGGCTTTACTGCAGCTACAAGACACCAAGAGAAAAATTTCTGACTTTCGACTCTATTTGAGAGCTAGGCAGCTATCACTGGAAAGAATCAGTGAATGGAGGGGGAGATGGGGCAATCTGTGGCCCCTATGTGATTTTATGTTTATCTACAACAGGTGTCACTATTCAAATTCTAGGCCCTCGTTCACACTGCTTTTATTTGGTGCGACATTTAAAAAAAGATTGAGGCGCCGTCACTCGCGCCGGATTTGCGCTACAGTACGGCGCCAATCCTTCCCTGTCATTACGGATTAATGCCACATTTCTCATTAAAGCTGACTCATAGGATTCCCGTCGCTCCCTACCTCTCTGCTTCGGCAAATCCGCTCATCGGGGATGAGTGAAATATGTGAATCTAATCACTAATTATTTTTATCTTAGACTATCACATGTACGCCGTCCCCATTGACCTCTGGGGCCGGGAGCGCGCCCCGCCCCCTTCCACTCCCCTTATTCACATTATGTGCAGATTTGTGAGCACAAAATCGCTCACAAATCTTCAGGGAATATTTTAATGCCCCTCCCTGTGATTGAACACGCCTACAATGATGATTGTGACAATGCCGCCAACAGCTAAATATTCTCAGGGCACCCCTACTTACCCAGCTAGAAGCACCTGGGCCCCACCCCCCCGTAAAACACCCCCGCCCCCAGAAACACTCCGATCTTCGCCCCTGCCCCCAGCAAAAACAACCGCCTCTAGGACATAAATGCGCACCATTTTACAACATAATACAGTGTGCAAAAAAAGCGAAACGTATTGTCTGTAGCTACAATAAAGCAAGTTAGTCACACATATGTCTGTCCTCATCACAATCATAGACACAGTGCTAAAAAAGCTCCATATCCATATCCCCCTCCAACCCACCTACAAAAATCCCCCTCCACCCACATACAATATACCCCCTCCTTTCCCCAATAACAAAATTCTTACCCCTCCATCCCTAATACAATAATGCCCCTCTCACCGCCATACAACAATACCCCCCACCACCCGCATCACAATACCCCCTCCACCCGCCATACAATTAGCCCCCTCCTACCCGCATTAATCAATATCACCCCTCTACACCCTACATACAATAACCCCCTCACAACCCACATACCATTTTACCCCTACCACCCATCATATCAATATACTCCACTCCACACCACATACAATATCTCCCTCCACTCGAACAAATAAAATAACACATAGCACTAATTCCCCCTCCACCCACATACAATTATCCCCCAATCCACTCCACATACAATTATCCCCCTCCACCCACATACAATACCCCCCTCTCCATGTTTCCCTTGGTCCACGCACACTCACCACCTTCTAAAAATCAACACCAAAAGAAAAAAGTAAGTGTACCTCCTAACATCCACTCAAGGTATAACCTACAACACTGCACATAGAGACCATACACATAGAGGTGTCGACACCAGCTCAGGTATAACCTACACACTGCCACATAGAGACACATAGAGTTCAGACACCAGCCTCAGGTATAAATCCTACAAACACTGCCACATAGAGACCTACATAGAGGTCAGTACACCAGCTCAGGTAAATAACCTACAACACGCCATATAAGACCACATAGAGTACAAACACCAGCTCAGGTATAACCTACAACACCGCCCAATATAAAGACCTACATAGAGTTCAACCCAGCTCAGGTCAACATCACATTACATTGAAATTCAGCACTGATTCCAATTTGAGAAGCAAAATAACCCCTGAAATCAGAACTTCCCGGAGAACGACCTATCTGAGGATTCTTCTCTTCTCATCATGAGTCGTTCTTATGCCCCTTTTCTATCTGCATCCTTCCACATCACCATGATGACTTGTCCCGGCCACAACTCATTCCCTGACAGAAAATCTTAAACACAAAATTCTTCAAAATCCACAATTTCAAGCATCTTTTACACCATTCCCAACTCTCTCGACAAACTCCCAGAGGGTGGGAGAGACGGGTACACGCCATAAACTTAGAGGCCTAAATCACCTAAAGGGGTTTGGCAGGAGGAGGGAGGACTAACCCTACTGGAGATAAATGCTAACAGCTATGGGCTAGCTCACACCTAACAAATACATAATACCAGGTAAGGTAGAGGCAAATGGAAAGAGCCCCGGTACATTACAGATAGGCCCCTATTTAGGTAAGGTTAGACCCCCGCCGATAAGTTGGTATGACCAGACACCCAGGTAGGATTAGGATAGGAGGATACCTAGCCTTGAGTCCCCTTTAGTTTGTATGATCGGTTCTAGGGCCCTCCTTTAGAGGTTAGGTGAGTCAGGGCCCCTCCTTATAGAGGTTAGGTTGAGAGTCAGGGCCCCCTTTAGAGTTAGTAGAGTCAAGGGCCCTCCCGTTAGAGGATAGGTAGTAGTCAGGCCCTCTTTAGAGGTTAGCAGCCAGGCCCACCTTTATTATAGACACGCCAGGGACCCCCTTAGAGATAGGGCAGCGCCATGGACCCCCTTTGAGTGAAAATGCACATCAGGACCACCTTTAGTGATAATGCATTGCCGCAGGGACCCACCTATTAGAGATAGGCAGCGACCCAGGGACCCCCTTTTAGTGATAGGCAGTCAGGACCCCCTTTTATATAACAGTGCAGGGACCCCCTTTATTGATAGGCAGTCATGAGCCCCCCTTTTATCGTGATAGGCCGCGCCATCGCTCCCCCCTGTTAGTGAAAGGCAGCGAGCCAGGGACCCCCATTAAGTGATTAGGTTAGACAGGGCCCCCTTTAGTGCGATAGTGTCAGTCACGGGCCCCCTTAATAGATAGGCAGATCTCAGTGGCCCCCCTTTATGATTATGCAGCGCCAGGACACCCCTATAAGTCAATAGGCAGCGTGCCATGGACCCCTTTAGTAATAGGCAGCGCCAGGGACCCCCTTTAGTGATAGGCAGTCAAGGGCCCATCCTTTAGTGATAGGCAGCGCCATGAGACCCTCTTTTATGTGATAGGCAGTCAGGGAACCCCCTTTAGTGATTAGGCATTCCAGGTCCCCCCTTTAGTGATAATGGCAGCGCCACGTACCCCCTTTAGTGATAAGGGCAGCGGCCAGGGACACCCTTTAGTTGATAGGCAGTCCAGGACCCCCTTTAGTGATAAAGCAGCGCCAGGTTACCAACCTTTTAGTGATAGTGCAGTCAGGACCCCCTGTAGATGATATGCAGCCAGGAGCCCCCTTTAGTGATAGGCAGTCAGGACCCCTCTTTAGATGAAAGGCAGCGCCAGGACCCCCTTTAGTGATAAGGCATCGTCCATGGACCCCCTTATGTGAAATGGCAGTCAGGGCCCCTTAGTATATAAAAAAAAAACATCAATCACACTTTCCTGAGCGCTCGTCCTGCCAGACTCACGTGCGTCCGCCGGCTTCCTATGCCGCTCCTTGCATAAGGCGCGCGGTGGAAGTGACGTCACCGCGCCGCCCCTAACGTCACCATTAAGGTGGTATCGGCGCCTTTGGCAGGCATTGAAGAGACCTAAATGTCATTACACCTGGCCAGGCATATCAGCCCGGAAGTCGCACGCTAATGGCGCTTGGAGCGCTCTCGCTGACTACCGACGCAGATAGACCTCCGGGAGTCGGGTGACATTAGTCCCCAGCACCCGGGCCTAGGTCTCTGGGCGCTCTGCACGCAGGGCCCCGGGCGTGCAGAGACCGGAATTGCCGCGGCGGGCCCCGGGGACCAGACGCACTGCCCTCCTGGGTGGCCCCCCGCAACTCGGGGCCCACACTTGTGGGCCAGAGCGAGAAAGCCTGGTTCGGCGGCCCCGTAGCTATTTAAATGATTAATTATTAAAAAATAAATAGATATAATTAAGCCTGCCCTGTATAACCCATGCTAATATAAGTCTTCTGCCGTAGTATGAATATAAATTAAAGGAGTGTGTAAACACCCAATGCTTAAGCACGCGGGCCATCCCATTAATTTCTACCATTATTTTTTCCGGAGCTCCACAAAAAACGAGGAAGTACCAAAGGATGTACCACCTAGTTTATTGGCGAGTATCCTCTGATAAGTGAGTAAATGGAATATACAAGGTAGCCAGTGACAAAAACTCGATCTCAATGAATAACACATACACATCCAAACACTAGAAACCAACTACACTAAAACAAGCATCAGACTACCCGAATACACACTAACGGCCAATTTTATAAAAAACAATTCTTAAGAATAAAACCCCCAATCACAACCACACAAATCATTGGGACTATATCTACCCCCACTAAAAAACCGCCACCTTCTCCCCCCTCTCTTAAAACTAATCCCCACAACAACAAAATATACAAACATTAAACAAAATATCATAACACCCCCCATAATCATAACAAACCACCCTCCATCATATAACAATACACCAGAATACAAAAACACACCAAGACCTTATAAAACATGAATTGATTCTTCACAAACCAAAACAAAATCTCCACAAGAAAATAATCCCCCAAATTAAAGATCAACCATCCATTCAAATCTAAATCAACAAAAAAATATAAAAAAAAACACCCCCCCCCAAGACGAACCAAATCAAACCACCCCAATTAATAAACAACCAATCTCCCAACAATAAGACCTCTTTGTATTATACCAACAGCCCCCTACACAACTCAACAATCACAATTAAACACCTTCCCTAAATGCCAAGCCAATATTTTAACCCCCAGTATACTAACCTCAATCCATCAAAGCCCCAACCACTCCAACATATGCGATCATACGCCCAAATTCCTTGTACCCCTCTGGTGCATAAATATTAAAACCCTCCTTTATGGTTTCACCAGAGCACAATAGGTCAATATGACTTGTTGCTATTTTTGTCTTGTCCTCAATATGGATAAAGATTTACTTTAGATATGATAGAGCATGACAGACTCAAGATGTAGTTTTGATTAGTTATTGAGCAATGAGATTACATGATTGTGTTATTCTGGTAAAGTTATTTTATTATCAGTTACCCCCTTTTTACATCTTTTTTACCTCTTTGTGGTTTTCTTATTTTTGCATGTATTCCTTTATATTTTTGTGATTGACAATGATCCGAAATCTAACAAGTTTTCTATGTTTTTTTTATTTTATTTTTTTTGCTGTATTAATGTCCACTTTCTCAGACATCTTGAATATTTAGCTAAACACAATCTATTATTTAATTTAATATTGTTAGATATTTTTTTTTTGGCTAACAGGTTAATTTAACATGAATATAAGTTAACTAATTGATCTGAAATTATCACATGGTCTTTAATATTCAGACCCTTATTGCCCCGTATTCAGTAGAAGCACCCTTTTGATCTAGTACAGCCATGAGTCTTCAAGGGAAATATGCCACAAGTTTTTTCATACCTTGATTTTGGGTCCTTCTGCGCATTCTTCCTTGCAGTTAATCCACTCCCGTTACCCTCAGGTTATGTTGAATGTTATAGTGGACAGCCAATTTCCAGTCTCTTTATCTTTATTATTTTCTTTTTTTTTTATCTTTTTTTTCTTTATTTATTTAATTATTTTTAATTCATAATTATTCATTTAGTACAATATTTAGAGATTTATTTAATTTTCAAATTCTATCTTTTTTTTAATCACCAATCTTTGTTGATGTCTTTTGTTCTATTTTTGTGATGTTTTTATTTTCTATTTTTTGGTATACATTTTTTTTTATAGATACTTGTCTTATTTGGATACACATGTCAAAGATATAGGAAGTCACTAAAGAAAATGAGTTGTATTCTGAAATAACTACCCAATTCCACCCCAAAAACTGCATTGTATTTGTAATTTAAGTTTTGCTGTGTAGCTTTAGGAAGATTCATTGTTCTATTTTTGTGTTATGGTATAATGAAAAAGAAAAAGATCAATACTATTGGCCCAGATCTTTATGATGTATACCCTAAAAAGCACTTCAAAGAGAATGTAAAGTATTCACATTAAATTACTTTGAGGTATATCCCCTTGATATAAATACTTTGGCCAGCATTCGATCTTATCCTATAACAAAGTTACAAAAAAAACCTAGAAAAGATCATCACAAATATAATTCACCTTGCAAGCTAGATAGAATAAAAACTAACCAAAAACCAATTAAAATTCAGATAGGATGTCTATACAATTGAATACCAAATAATATTCCACATGTATTTCTTACTAGAATGAATATGTATTGGTGCTGTTGATGAGCATATGTCTCTGTATTCTTCCAACATATACTCTAAATAATTATAGATCTTAGATAATAACAAAACCTTATTAAAAAGTTCAATACTTCATCACTACAATAATCAGACACAAGTATATTCTCATTTTCTAAATCATATAGTCTGAGAGTTCCTTTCATAATGGTCTGTGCCATATAAAAGACCCATACGAAAAAAAACGTGGTTTGATGGGACTTTGCAAGCAGAACCAGTAATTACTTATTTTGTTGAGTTAACTTGATTCTCAAATTAATAAGAATTTCTCATTCTCCACAAAGCTTGCTTATTGCAACTCTGGAGTCAATTCAGTCAACACAGTGGATCATGTTTATGGGGTTTCTTTAATTTAATAGAATCTTGACCAATTTTATTTTTTACTTCAATTGAGTACATATTATTACAAGAGCTCTTTCATACGATCAAAATGAATTGCTGTAGAATTCTTTGAGCATTGAATTGAAGCCAGGCTGTATCTTAATGAATGTAGTATGTGGTTCGATCGCTCAAAATACTTTCTTTCCTCATTTTAGAGTATGAATTTTGGAAGTCACAACTAAGTTGTACTCTTAAGGAAACCTTTTTCAATAAAGTGTCTTTTGCAAAAAAATTATATATTTATGTTAACCTTTATAGCCAGTAATCAGTTTGCCCTAGTGCATCTTAACAGTTAATTTCATGTATGTATGCCTCTAGAACAATTGTACTACTTAGTGAGGATCTTTTTAAGTAAATAATAGAATGATGGTGTGTCCTGTAAATAATCCTGATATCAAGGAACTGTAAATTAATGAGAGTTAGAAATTACAAAAATCATCTTATACAAGGATGAATCCAGAAAGGTATAAAGGAGAATTAAATCCGCATTGATAAGCTAACAATACAAATCATCACCTCTAAACACAAGAAACTCAAAAAACACAAATAACAACAACCAGTGACCCCACACCATTAAATCACCACAACCCGACACAAAAACGCTAAAAAAAAACAAAAGGCAAAACAAACAAAAACACTCATATTTAAGCCTCTAATATGACACCCCAGAAATAATATAAGACACTAAACGTACAGTAACATCATCACAACTAAACTAAACCATAAACATAATAAAACGTATGTACATAAAATAGTAGTCAACCAAAATATCCAGGAGTCCACTTTAAACCAACTTGTAATGTATAAAATACAAACATCGATAACTTGATAATCAATCATCAAGAGGCCCGGTTCTTAAACTGCTTGATAAAACCAAATAATTTGTTTCATAAGATAATATAATAAATATTTTAAAATAGTTAGTTAAAAACTAGATATAATAAAAACTATTAAAAATAAAGGATAACCTACAAAAAAAAATGCAAGGACAATAACTGACAAGATAGCGAATTCCACGTTAAAAAAAACGAATTAAACTAGTGGAAAAATCAATAAAAACTTGTGACCAACAAACTGAGTATAAAAGCTCCAAAAACTTATATATTATAACATGTATTTCATTTAATACACGATTGTTACATACCAACTTTGCTAAACAACTAACAGGACCATAAACCTACAGGCTCCCTAACAAGGTACAACCTACGGAATCAACCAGAATCTACACCACTTAAGGCAGACACTTGAACAGATAAATCCAAATGTAATGTAGATTATACGATCACTTACATGGAAACAGCGGCAAATTACAAAGTTGATTATTAAGCTGCTTGAGATAGAATAAATCTGATTGAGTTGTTTTTCTTCTCATGCCGAAACAAACACTTTATTTAAATATAAATTTATACAATCAGACATGAAGACAACCAAACACCTACTTGTTGCTGCCCTTAATTATTAATATATTTTTTTATTTAAATAATCTTATATTCTTTTTTTTTTTTTATTTTTTTTCTTTGCTATTATGTTTTATTCTCAAATATCTTTTCATGACTCTGAAGCTTGTTTCTTAATGCATGTGAATATATAATGTTCGCACATCAATGTAGAGTACAGAATTGGGACAGGATTTAAAATTTAAATATTAGATATTAATAAGATATAAGTTAAATGTCAATGCTACAACATTGGGATGTAGATTTATCACAAACAATGTCAATTTTTTTTTTTATATTTTCCATTGACATGAATTAAACATTATTGGTGTTAATTGTATTTATAGCCTCTTATTATGATTTTATCTTTGTATTTTTTTTGCGCTCTTCGCAATTCCGGCTTATAAGTGGGCTGGGGGAAGGGCGGGGGGCGCGGCCCCCCTGGCCCCCCATAGACTTCCATTATCTCAACGGCGTTGAATGCGCCTGGATAAGTGCGTGACCATTTTCTCCTTTAATTTATGTTTTGTTTATCTCTTCATATTTTTTTTTTATGTATCTTGTATTGATTTTCTTTTTGTTTTTTCCTTTTAACCTTTTCTGCTTTTCTTTCTTATTCTTTCTTGGTTCCTGTAATCGTTTTCGCTCGTATGCTGGTTTTATTGAGAAAGCTTGGACTCGGACATCCTTTATTCTGTTTTTCTCTCTATTTGAATTAATAGTATAAATTTTGTATTTTTCTCGTGGAATTATTTTACTATATTTCCTTCTTCTTGTAATTTTATCTTTTGCGTATTTACTATAGTGATTTTTAATTTCTTTATGCGATCTAGCCCGTTTTTTATTGTCATTTGTCAGATCGCCTATTATTTTAACATTAATTCTCGTTCGCGTTGCATTGATTTTATATTTGATATCTTTTTTAAATCGATAAATTTATATTTTTATGCGCACCAAATTACTCACGAACATAACTACAGAAAATAAAGAAACCTGTAATATATTTGAAATGGCCCTCAAAAATACCCATAATAGAAAACCTAAACAAAACCAAACCCAAAACGTCAAATCACAAACCCAAATATTACATATTAATCTAGGCATGGGAATCAACAATGAAAAAGTCATCAACACAAGACGATGCCAGTTTTACACTATCAAAGATAATGAAGATGAGTGAGAAAGCGTTAAAAGGATAGGTTAATTAAATTTTTGCTTAATAATTAATTTAAACAACATGTATAGTCAAACGTGTGGAAATGACTAATAAAAATATTATCAAGTACATTATAAGGAATAAAACTATAAAAATAACGGCCCCATTTGCATCATTAATATAGAGCTAAACACCTAGGTTTAGACTATTTAAGGTGTAATATAAATGACGACCACAACCAAATAGACCCCAAGGCTTGACAAAAATTACAATTTAATTATTTTATAAATATATTTACACAACAAATATGATCATTTTTAAATTTAATTTACACTATACACCTAAGCCTCTCAAACAGCACCTAACCTTAACTACAAATCTTATGGTAATTTATTACCGTTAACAAGATTCTTAGAGTTTTTTTAAACAGAACCTTAATCTTTAAAATTAAATAAACGAAAATGCTTTCATGTAATATAGTTTATATCTATAAAAGAATAAGCAGAACATTAATATATAAGAATATATTTATAAATCATAGACAAAATAATTCCTTAAAATATTGCATTTTCATATCATATCTAGTCGATTGTGAACTATTTTTTATTATATTTACTTAATAGAAAGTCAGATAATTGAATTTTATGTAGGTCCATTGTATTTATTAGTTCATTGGCGAAGAATAATTATATATATCTATAATGTAATGTTTACACAAATTTGAATCAAAACAAAAAAACGAAAAAACCTCTTAAATAATAGAAAAGATTAACAACCCCCAACATATATTTCCCCATTTTTGTTAATAACAAAAAAAAAATACCTCATTACATAAATTACATATCTATAACACATCCTCAAACCAACATCTTATTAACCACCCATAGCCAAACTCATCAAATCTAACTCAAAACAAATAATTCACCCTTCACAACCATCATGACCATTATTCTAAAACCCTTCAAAATAAAAAAATAAAACTCAAACCACATAATACTTAAATAAAAAAAAACAATAAATTGAGATTACCAAAACATCCCCAGACTTAAACAAATCAAAAACCCAACATACCAAAAAATAATAAAAAATCAAAAAATAAAAAAAAACCCAACTAAAAAAATACAAAAACAAATAAAAAACCCACCCCACCTCCCCCCCCATAAAAAACAAATAAAAAACCCCATTAATAACTACCAATACAACATCGCAAAACCAACAACAATCACCAACCACACCCTCACAAGACAGAAAAATATTACTCCTGCACCACGAAATACGATGCAGCCCACCTTACACTTGAACATAAACACTTGCATAAAATACTACCCATCAAAGCAATATATCCACAGAGTTAGAAGAACACAAAGGGAAAATACGTGGGGCCCACCAGATGTATATTTATAAAATTTCCATGGATTAACAACACTACAATGGAGTATTGAAATAAAAATCGTGTAGGCCCACCATTGGAAGATGATTCATGTACCTGCCTACACATCAGTTAGGGTGTTGAATACATAGGGAAGTCCACCAGTGTACAATAGATTCTCAGGTCTCTAAACCATTATGGATTTAAATTATTTTCTTTCTTTAATGTGGCCCCCACCAATGCAGTTTTATTCTTTTGGGCTTGTCAGTGTGGGATTCAATTTTTTAGGGATGGCTCAATCAGTGAGTTGATATTCTTATGGGTGCTCAATCCTACCCATTCAATCTACTTGTAAATCATAGTCTGTTACATTTATACATGATCCAATAAGACTCTTTGGACTATAGTTAAATTCTTTTTTTACTTCAAAATATTTATATCTTCTATTCTAACATCAGATGTCCTGTTAATGCCCATCAGGTGTCCCATCCATATGGCCCAGTAAATGCTCTTAATCCATGCTAATCTATTGGGCTTCTGTTTCAAGCATCTATCATTATTAATGTTGAACGTTTACTAACATAGAACAATAGCTTTTTTTAAAAACCTTATGGTGAATCCTATAAAATTCCCTATTTTTTTGTATTGTTGATTAATCATTACAGTAATTTTCAAGTCATCTATCAACTAATTAAATTGAGACTCATTTATATCATTAATTATACTTGTTTAAATAGAAATTAAGTCTTGCATCATTGAATAAGGTATCTAGGTTCAAATAATTATAGATTTTAAGGATTATGTCGTAGAATTAGTATCATATAAACAATCTGCTGCTTATAGAACTTATGGGCAATGAAGCTCAGTGCTGTGTCTAGAGTGTTGTGCTTAATAAATCACAAAATACATTTCTTCTCTCTTTTGTTTTATATTAAATTTAGTTATAAGGTCAGATCTGTAAACTCTTTCTAAAACTTGTAATGATTTTATATTTAATAGTTTCTTAAAATTGACCAATTTTGTTGAATTCTGACTAGTAGTCAATTATCATTATAGTGACAACATGTCTAAATTAGTTGTACATAAATCTATTTGCCCAACAATACCAGCACATCACGAACATTATTAATAGCCTACACAAATTTTCGCAGTGTAATTAAGTAGCTTTACAAAACCTGTTGAAGGAGCATAAATAATTCCACATTTTTTTTTTACGGTTTTTTTAATATTGTATTTGTGACTTGTATTCTAGGAGCTTATGCAACTAGTTTTTGACATTCCCATTGTCGAATTGAGTACATTTGTAGTTTAAGCATATTTCTAAGGATTGCCTCCTACTTGGTAATGATTTAAGCCTGGTTCTATATATGCCCCTGTTTGTATTAACACTATTTTTTCTTACCATTAGCCTAATCAATATGGGAATAAAAACTTAAAAAAAAGAGGTTAAGAACATTCCGATTTTCATTTTGGTTTTAGCGATAGTGAAGTATTCAATGTTGCCTCACTATAGGATCCTATTTATCACTCTTGGTATCAAGTTTGTGTTGGTTTTTACCTTTTCACAATTTGATGAGTGTTCCTTATTTTTTCAATTATGTTTGTAAAAATATAGTGCGTTTTGATAGGCATGGTTGACCCATTTTTTTTTTTCTGATAGATATTTTTGCTGGGTTCGTGGCTACAGTTCTCTTCTTATTTTATGCAGATTGTTGAATTTCCATACCAAAATATAGATGTGGTGCCATCTTTCTCTGTTATGTCCTAGAAGTAAATATGATCGTGAGTATTTACCAATATTACCAATAGATGGCTATATATTCCTTTTATATAATTATTAAGATACATTGTTATAATTTGTGTAGTAGTATTAATGTTTTTATTTTTCCTTTGTGATGTAATGCCTCATTTAATAAAAGTTTTATGTGTTTTTATATAAGATATTGTAAGAAATTAATCTTCATTAT
This sequence comes from Phyllomedusa bahiana, assembly GCA_025379985.1. NCBI lineage: Eukaryota > Metazoa > Chordata > Amphibia > Anura > Hylidae > Phyllomedusa > Phyllomedusa bahiana. Next base: position 146,214 of record JAODAL010003272.1, read on the forward strand.
TTTTTTTTTTTAGCGATTAACCATTTATAGATGCTAATATATAAGCCTTCTAATTCTTTATAAGGTATCTAGCTCAGATTATTTTCTTCACCTCTTTCTAAGCGATTATGGTGTATGACCAAAATTTTACAATAAATCACCACAATTCTCCTAACCCTAATACAACAATTAGTAATACTGACACCTCCCCGTACAAAACACATTCTCCAGCTCCAAATAATCATGTATCCCCCAACAATTTACCACAACACCACCATACAAATCCTAGGAGTATTCCTATATTAGATTTGTTTTGAGTCTATATAACCTATCTTTTTAGATTTTATTTTTAGAATAGCTCAAACACCCTTAACCCAACTACCCTAACAGGAAATAAAATAAAACTACTCCTAACCCCCCCACCTCCCCATTCCCACCAAGTACCCCCACAAATTTTTATTTTCCAACATCACTCCACCCCTACCACCCGCATCCACATGTTGTCCCACAAATGTATCTTCACTGTAATTCCAAATCATCACAATATACACATCCTACGCTCCCCCAACTTCCACAACATCAAACAATCTCCGGCCTACCCAAAAAACTCAACATCTTAAAACAATCCCCCCCCATTCAGCAACAACAAGAATGTATTCCAATCCAGACATAGTGTCATAATGTAGGTCCTGTTAGATTTGACACAAACAAGTAACATGTCGAAATAGAACACACTACGAGATAAAAGACTATTCCAAATATTTTTAGGATCCGAGCATTCCCCATTCCCAACAAAGCTCATCAAACTCAACTAATTCCCACAAAACATAACACCAAGCCAGCCAGCCAACCCAACACCCCCCCCCCATTTTCAATACCACCAACCACACACTCCCCATACTAACAAAAACAACACTAATCACCTAAAACACCATCCATCCAACACCAACCCACACATTTAAAAAACATTGATCCTTTACAATGCAAATGACACCCATAAATAACAAAGAAGATTAGAATAACACCACACGACACTTAAGTGAGCTCCGTTATCTTTAGACTAGATTTATCTTTATCTTAGATTTGTACCGATTCTCTCTTTGTGATTTAAACTCTCTCCAGCATGTAAAATTTGCCATTATCCTATTTACTAATGTGAGATCATGTCAGTTTTTCAATCCATTTAAAAAGTAATAAATGAATGAAAAGGCTGAGTCAGTGAACTGGATTTACACACAGTGTTTTGTAGCATTTTTAATGCATTTTTTGCAGCCAGGTGTTTCTTTAAAGACTAAATTGACATAAAATGTGATACAAAGTATGTATCTTAATTACATTAAAAATCTACCTCCCCGTTATGGTGAATTCACATGTTACAGTAACACTGCAAGTTTTGCAATGATTTTCTGTAATTACAGCAAAGATTATACCATTTTACCATGATTTCGGCAAAAACTACACCATTAGATCTTTCGTAGATATATTCCATAGAACATAGCTCAATTAGCAATAATACGGATGTAGGCAAAAATTTGCTGATGTGATAAAATGTACACATGTAGGTGTTTGTTTTATTATATGCTTCCATGAGGTTGAATAAAAGTTAGATTTTAAGGCTAGGCGATCCAAATCCCACATTAAACATGATACAGGGACTGGCTAAACCTCTGGTTGGGTGAAATATGCAACCCATACTATATTAGCATTAAGTGTATCAATATATGTGAATAAAATGAATATATTAACTCATTAGGTGGAATATTTTAGCTCCTACTCTGTGCATGTTACAATATATACTTTTCATATATATGACTTGTACACCAAATATTGGTATGGCAATGTCCACCTAAAGTGAATAATACATTAGCAGCTTTAACACACAAAATATTAAATATTTACAGGTTTAAGAACAAAAATGATAGCCAAAATATATACCTCGCAATGTAGCAACTTCTAGACCATCACTTACCTTCAAATTAGGTGGAATCATGATACTCACGTAACACAATGGCAATTTGACTAAAATCTCGGATTTTCTAAATGCGCTTTTTTTTTCTAGATACTGGTAATTACAATCATTCTATCTATTTACTGGATTCTTGGTATCCTGAATTGATTTTGGCCAACGTGTCAGAGCTTCGGAGAGACAGGTCTTTACTGCAGCATGTCAAAGGCCTTCTGCATTTTAGTGTCTGCTGAGCTCAGAGCATCAAGGGTACCCATCTGGTGAGAAATACCTGACCTAGCACAAATGTTAAACTGTCAATGGTAGTCTTTTACCCATATTCATAGAAGATTTAAGAGATTGCTCTCCCGTGTGAAATATCGTGCATCTCTAAAAGTGTCACCTTCATGAGAGGAGCATCTCAAATTACGGGCATATGTATTCTCCAAAGGAACAGGACAATTTTCTACATCTGCAAGTATTCTCTGCTTATTCTTGTATGAACTTAATGTCTACATTAAGAGGGTGAAATCAGATTATTGAACTCTTTTTTTAATATGCACTACATGTAAAAAGCCTACAACACATTAAGCATCATAAAATAAAACATCAGTGTTGTAATATTACAATACTACTACTGGAAAAAAAGACAAAGTTTTACATTTGTTTCCTATTTAAGTAATTGAGGGCAATGGCTAATATGGCACCACCTTCCTGACTATAAGTGATATTCCAACTCCTATGAATAATGAAAATTGTTCCCCAAGCATCTAAAAAAAAAAAAACACATACAAAAATGGAACATTACTTACTCAAATAACACTACAATTTTTTGGCCCATATTCACAACTCAATGGCTGGATAGACTGAACCCAGTAAGCAGCAACTCTTAGCTCATTATTCTACCTGGGAAACAATTACAGGCTGCAGATAATTGCAGACATCATCTCACACACCCCATCTATTAGGGGAACAATTAGATGAATAAAAAAACTGCACATTAACTTAATACCTGTTCACGACCAGCATGCAGAATAAACCACAGTAAAAACATGGAGAGATTGCACAAATTGCAAAAATACCATAAAACCCCACCACATACCCTCAATCATGAGGGGGAGTTGGTGCTGGTATACAACTGCATATAAATAAGGCAATACAAAATGGTGCCATAAATTACAGATACGTGAGGTACACCATTGCTGGCTTACAACCTATTAGCTGACGCCTATTTTGGAGGTATTTTCTAATTATTAGAATAGGTTAGGTAGTCCCAGCACTTTTTCTAGCTGTCTCCAACACAAAACACAGACACCCTCCGGCTCCCAGCATTCTCGAAGATAAAAAATATGACACACAGTAAACATGTTACAATATATAAGGTATTATTTGTACATGGGCCCCGTACGCAAACTCCGCAACCGGCGTCAACGTCCACATTCTTACGATGCCCTACACTAACAATTAACAGAAAAACATACAAAAATCGGGACATTACTTATCACAAACAACACTACAGTTTTTTTTGGCGCCATATTTCACAGCTGAATGGCAGCGGACTAGAATGAACCCAGTAGCAGGGAACTCTGGCCCATAAACTACCTGGGAAAAATTAACAGGTGCAGTTAATTGCTGAGCAACAGCTCCCACACCCTTCTGTATCGACTTATTTATATGTATTTGTAGTACCAGCAACTACCCCCCTCATGCATTGAGGGTGAGTGGTTGTTTTATTGGTATTTTTGCATCTGTGCAATCTCCCCATGCATTATACTGTGGCTTTTCTGCATGCTGGTGTGAACAGGTATTAAGTTATTGTGCAGTTTCTTATCTAATTGTTCCTCTATTAGTGGGATGTGTGAGCTGCTGCTCAGTAATTAGCTGTACCTGTTAATTTTTCCCAGGTAGCACCTGGGCCAGAGTTGCCCGCTACGGGGTACCGTCTAGTCCAGCCATTGAGCGGTGAATATGGCCCAAAAAAATTGTAGTGTTTTTTGTCCAAATGTCTAAAAAAAAAAAAAAAAGAACATATTGCATACCATCAAAATTCCCTGCTTTTCCCAATGTCACACCTTCTTTACCTTAGTTGTACAATGTCTTTTCATACAACATGGCATGGCATTTGTGCTAATGTACTATAAACATTGTTTGGATCTGTGGTATGAAATAAAAGGTGTAGACACAGATACACATTAGGGTCTGTTCACACTGTGTTGTAGATTATGCTTTTGATTTCCGCAGCGAAAGTAAATACCACCAGGAAAAAGAGCAAACATAGCCCACATAGGACCACGTTTGTTCCATCGATCATTATGAGGCCATGGCAGCTACACTTCATGGTACCCTTTCTTCATGGTACCCTGAATGATACCTTGGACGTAGTCCATAAAGCTGTGAAAGTGGTCCCTTATTTTCTAAGAATTATGAAGAGTAGGCACCGAGTGCAATGAAATAAACTACTACAGATATAAGACAACACCTAGATCAGGATTGTGATTTTAACCTTTTGAAGGCTAATGTCTACACAGCACTGAATTCTCATCGGATTTTCAGCGGATCCAGTATTTTGAATCCGCCGAAAATCTTGACTGTACGCAGCACTGTGCAGACTTCAATAGAAAATCTGTGCTGTAGTCTACACAGCACAGGTTTTCTACTGAAACCGCTGTCAATCTGCTGGAAGATAGAACATGTTCTATCCTCCACCAGATATTTGTCAGATTCCCGTGCAGCCCATGTACTGGGTGCCAGGAATTGTAAATCCAACCAGTTTTTTATTTTTTTCCCTCGCAAAAATTGTTCAAGACGACGACGACGGTGCGGCGAAGTTAAAATACCGTCAGATTTCCAACGGTATTTTAACTTTGCTGTGGAGAAATAGCGCTAGTTATATTTAATTAAAAAAAATTGTTAATTGTGTATTATAGATTGTAAGGCCGTGTTCACACGGCTTATTCCCGACGGATTTTTGAGCCGTATTGAGCTCACAAATCCGCCGTGAATAAGGGGCGGGACGGGGGCGGGGCCGGAGCACAGCGGGGGCGCCGCTCCCGGCCCCATAGACAATGCGTACGCGCCGTAAATAATGTGCATGTCACTTTCTCCCCCCGCGGCGGATTTGCCGAGCAGGGAGGAACGACGGAATCCACTGTTCTCTATGACAGCAGTGGATTACCGTAATGACAGGGACCAATTGGCGCCGTACTGAAGCGCAAATCCGGCGCGGAGTACGGCGCCAATCCGTGCCCAAATAAGCCGTGTGAACGAGGCCTAAGGGTGTTCGTTTACTGTAAGTTAAAAGTGGGGAGAAAAATATAATTATTACCCAGTCATCTACTAAAGGCAGTGTTTGGATATATGGTCACATGTCTCTAGCTTAAAGCAAGCATGTGTTCAGGAGAACATGAGTGCTGGACAACCCTTTGTCCACAGGAAAAAAAAAAAACAATGTATACACTATATTATAGTCACCACAGCACAAATAAATGAGTATACTTTCTGCCGTGGTGACTATAATATAGTATATACATAGTTTATTTTGGGTTTTTTTCCCTGTGGGTAATTTTGTGGCGTTTTAAAAGGGTTGTCCAGCACTGATGTTCTCCTGAACACATGCTTGCTTTAAAGAGAACCGGTCACATAGTTTATGCCCGCCCTGCTGAGGGCAGCACAAGCTAGTGACAGACATGCTGTTTCCAGCGCTGTGTCTCTTATGCTGTAAGGTGTTGTAGTTTGAGTAGTTAGTGCTCAAATCAGCAGTTTTCAGCCAGAAAAAAGTCCGGTTTTTTCATACCCCGCCCACCTGAGACTAACACCTGCTTATGAATAAGATTTGAGGATTAAATGCTCTAAAACTAAGCATCTTACAGAATAAGGGACACAGCGCTGGACACATCTGACACTAGCTTGTGCTGTCCTCAGCAAAGGGGGGGCATAATCTATGTGACAGGTTCCCTTTAAGCTAGAGATGTGTGACCATATATCCAAACACCGACTCTAGTAGATGGCTGGGTAATAACTATTATTTTTATCTCCACTTTTAACTTACAGTAAATTAACACCCTTAATTTACAATCTATAATATACAATTACCATATGATACTTTTTTTTTAGTATGTCTTAAAAAGGTTAAAAACTTATTCTGATATGTGCATGGTGTTAAATCCATTCTAATTTATGGTGTTGTGTTAGCAGAACTGATTTAAAACCATGCACATATCAGGATCGGGATTTTTAAGGCTAAGTTCACACGGCTTAAAATGGGACATATCTCGCCCCGGCGAGATACGTCCCAGTCATTACGGTAATCCACAGTTCTCATAGAGAACTATGGATTACGTCTCCTCTCCCTGCTTACACAATACAGCGAGTGAGGAGATAAGTGTCGTCAAATATTCACGGTGTATACGCGCTGAGAATAATGAATGTCTATGGGGCCGGCGGGCTGCCACCCCGCCCCCGTACACACAGCATAATTACGGGGCGAAATACATCCCGCATTTATGCCGTGTGAAAATAGCCTAAAGGTTTAGTATTATTTGATTATAGTGTTTTGTACGTTGGAAATTAGGGGAAATTTGGAGCAAAAAGCTCCAATTTTTTATTTTATAATTTTTTTTTTCCCACTATCTACTGGGGTCAGGGTTTGTTTTTATATATGTTCACACATACCTAGCTGAAGCAATCGTGTCCAAAGGGGATCAATAGTACTGGACAACTCTTATAAAATACCTTGCTCCTGTAAAGCTTCAGAGTGAAATACGGCCGCTTCAGCCCGATACGAATTTTGACAGCGATGGTGGGAATAGTGTGCAACAATCATCAGCAGTTTTCCAGAGGAAAATGGAAGTGTATGCGAAAAAAAACACGGTTTTCCTGCAGTCTCCAGCAAGATTTTATCAGCCCAAAATGGTCCTTACCGTAATTCAAAGCACAACACTACACCTAAACTTAAAAAAAAAAACAAAAAAACCTGGCAGCATTTCATGTGCACAGTTTGAGTGTAATTTTGCCAGAACTTATTTGTTTGAGTTTTTTTTTATTATTTAGATGCTAAGGACTCTAGGAATATAAATGGAAGTCTAGGTAGCTACTATAAACCAGATTGTAAGAATACATAAAATACATTATGAATAAAGCCACCTGGATTTGGTCAGCCGTTACATCTGTATTCTTTGGCCAAAACCAGGAGTGCATAAAAAGTGAACTTACTTCTCCAAATCATTTAAAAGCATTCCCTGGAGTTACAAAATTATTTGTAAATTCTGTGCTTACTCAAATGCAAGCAGTAGGGATTAGAATAGGGGTCCTGTATAATCTGCAAGGGACACTGTTTCAGCATGACTGCATGGATGTAGCAGAGTTAAACTTGACAGTTTCTGTGTTATATGCTCTTAGAAAACAACAAAAGCCACTAAAAAGCATGGTGTGCCGTGACCACATGGTGCGTTAGCGGTCAATCACATAAAAGCATGCAATATCTGTACATAATGCCACTAGAATACCTCTTTAAATTTTTGTGTTGAGCTGCGGGTGTGATGCACTGTGCTTGTGGTTCAACTCCAGATGAATAGCCACTGTGTTCCCACAGCCTCAATAGTGGAAAACATTCTACAAATGTATAGTTGTGCAAAAGAGCACTTCTTAGTAAAGCAGCAAGACATTATGATGTTTCTGGAGAACAGGAGTGTACGTTCATGTTGCAAATTAAAGGGGTTGTATCGCTACAAAGATCATGTCTCAGATTATGGGGACAGTAAAAAATAAGCACTTTTGTAATTGGGTTGCATTACCTCAGTCATTTGGTTTAGCAGATATGAGCTTTTCTGTAAATCTGTATTCTATTTCTGCTGCTGGTCGGGATACGCCCCCTGGCCGGATCCCTCCCCCCCATATACACGCCCTCTGCACTGTGATTGGCTGGCTGACATTTCATTCAGCCTGTTGGGATACGCCCGGGACACACCCCCTGCACTGTGATTTGCTGCCTGCACACTCTGTTTACTCCCCTCTGAGCTGTTAAAACGGAATGTAAAACCAAGGTCTACTGGCTCTATACTGATCTCCCAGCTCTAAGGTGAATGACCTGGCTAATTACTGACTGTTTAAGTCACAGATCCCCTAACACAGTGTTACATCCTCTGTTCTCTCCATATACCACAGTCTTCTGCCTGATAACAGAGAGAGAGGAGGAGGTGAGGGCAGTGTGTATTCCTTCATATACCAGAGTTATAGTCTCCTGTCTGGTAACAGAAGAGGAGGAGGGGAGGGCAATGTGTATTCCTCCATATACCACAGTCATAGTCTCCTGTCTGGTAACAGAAGGGGAGGAGGGGAGGGCAGTGAGCATTCCTTACATGTGTTTCATCAGTTCAGGCTGTGTATAACTGGTTATAGCACAGCAAGGAGCTTGTGGAGCCTGAAGCTGAAAGCTCCGCAGACACAAGAGAAGCATGCAGGAGGCTGCAGATCTTTCCAGACATCCTTCTGCTTCAGCTGCCTCACACACAATGATGATGTCACAGGTCTTCAGTCTTCAGTGAGGAGAGACAGCCTGCTGAGAGAAGAGACACACCTGCTGAGAGGAGAGACTCGCCCCTGGATTTCAAACTCAATATCATAGAATCAGCTAAAGAGCACGAACAGTTCAAACGATAAAACCCCTTTAACATCTCGTTGTAGGACACAGTGTGAACTGAAACTTGAAATGATTTTATTTAGAGATGAGCACTGACAACTGAATATCAGATTGTGTCTTTTTAAATAAACTTCACCACATTTATTTCAGTATAAAACATATAAAGCAACACGTTTAGTACAGGATAACATCTAATGAAATCTTCCGTAGTGTGCTGGTTAGTCATCGTCCCTTCTCCTCTTATTTCTGTGGTGTTTATCTTCATCCCTGAAGCAAAAGAAATAACATTCAATACTTGAATAATAAACTTGTCGTTATTTTATGTGGCACTAGGACATAGTGAGAAACCTATTCTACATCCAAAGTCCACCTCATTCTACTTAATTTGCTTCTGATTAGGTGATCGCCTGAACCAAATCTTATTTAATGAGGGAAAGTATAAACAACACTGCTGTGATCTTCACAATCCTCTTGCAATAGGACAAGCTGAATGGCAAAACATGTGCTAGGAATAGGCCAAAAGGAATTTGAATGAAAAAATAACGTTTACCATGCCAAAGGAGTTGAAAAGAAAACTCTTCCAGACTTAACACATTAGTCTTATTGTTTCTAAATAAATATGAACTTGTTTTATTTGCATTATTTATTTGAGGTCTGACAGCACTGCTTCTTTTTTATTATTTTGAAGATTTCTCATTTACTGCAAATAAATACAAAATTTTTTGCTTTGAATTTTGGAGACATGTTAGTATTTTATATAATAAAATAACAATGTACATTTTTCTCAAAAATACATACCAATGAAGAGAAAAATCAGAGAAACCAAAAATTTTGCAGTGGTCTCTTAATTTTTTCCAGAGCTGTATATAATGCTCCAGGCACCAAATAAAACAAACCTCACCTTCCCCCGGTCCTGGGTTCCAGCCCTGGGTCTCTCAGTCTTCCATTTACAGTCTGTTACTTCCGAACAGGGAAAACCCTTCAGCAGCCTCTACTTACATCAAAGTACAAAGCCGGTCTGAATGGTGATGTATATTAGCAGCACGTGAACGCTGTAGCCAATCGATGGCAGCAGTGGTGACATCCCTGTTCGGAAGTAGCAGACTGTTAACCGAAGACCAAGTAGATGCAGCACTGGAACTAAGGACGGGGAGGAAGGCGAGTATAAGCTTTTTTTCTTTTCATTTTTAAATTTCCTTCCATGGTCTAGATCCACCATGCTGTGAACAAGGGTGGTTTAAGCCTAAAACATATAAGCTTGTGGCTTGCTCAGTATTTTTATGCTGCATGGCTGAATGTCTTTTTAATACGTTTATAATAAAGATTTTTTTGAATTCTATACGTTTGGTGCTGGAAACAATACTCTGTTTTTCAGCTTTATTTGCTGTTTATCTGCTTTATTTGCTCAGTTTATCCAGACACATTCAAGGGCTGTACACTTGTGGACCAGACCCGGCAAAACAAACTCCAAAAGGGTGAGCACCATTGTGTATTATTTGTCTCAAGTTTACTGTTTTTTTTCTTTTAAATTTGGCCCCAGGATTAACAACTCCATTAACTACATATTAATGACACGTAATTCATAAACGGAAATTAACACAACTTTGTATTGCTGATTGTGGAGGTGTTTAAACACTGGTACAAGGACAGGTCTTAAAATTTTCTATGGTAACCTGCTAGATACAAGCGCTCATTTCTACTTTGGAAAATTAAAAATATTAACTTTTTCTTGCCACGAGTAGTTCATCTTCGCCTCTTACTGTTAAATCTACTTTTCAGCTAAGAGCAGAAATAAGTCTGTGCAAGTTTACAGTTTGTTAATGTAAAGTTTTTTCAGTCACTGAAAGCAAACAGAATGGAAAATTGTAAAAATGAAACAAAGTTACACTAGAGCGGTCAAACCTTTTATTTATACAGATATTAATAGGGTATTCCCACCATAGTCTGATGTCATATTGATAAGATGTGCCAAAGTCTATTGTGGAAACATACCTTTAAAAGGGTTGTCTCACTACAAGGATTGCTTTTTATATTAAAGATCTTGCAAAAACAAGTCACTTTGCAATATGTGTCCATTAACAGTGTCCTACCTATTCCCAGATATCCCCTCTTGTATGGGCTGCATCAGCTCCTCAGGTCACTATAGCTACAGACCTGTTCCATGTCTCCCGATAAGCAGGCAGCGCTGATTGTCCAAAAGCAGTCCCAGAATGTGGGGAAAAAATTGCAAAGAAACAATTCAACAGCAGTTCGAATCCGTTAGGACACCGCCGGCTGAAGTACCTTATGGCCGACGCTTGCGTCAGTCAAGGCACGGATTTGGTAGAACTGTGTAAAAGTATGAATCGGAGCCCAGGTAGCAGCTTTGCAGACCTGCGAAGCTGAAGCTAGATGCCGAACCACCCAGGAGGCACCAACCTCTCGAGTGGAATAAGCGGTGACCGGTACGCTTCCAAAATTGCAGACCGGAACCAGTTGGCAATGGTGGCATTAGAGGTCACCAGACCTCTATGCAGACCCTCTGGAATGACAAAAAGGGAATCGAAGTGCCTGAAATATTCAGTGACAGAGAGGTAGATCCTGACAATGTCCAAACAATGCAACGCCCGCTCTTGAGGATGAGAGGGATATGGGCAAAAGGAGGGCAGAACTAGGTCTTAAATGAGGAAACCACCTTAGGGAGAAACAAAAGAACAGGACGTAGGACAACTTTGTCCTTATTAAGAAGGAAAAAATGGGATTTGCAAGAAAGAGCCGCCAGTTCAGACTCTTGGCAGATGGACGTAACGGCCACAAGGAAAGCCACCCATCACGAAAGCAAATGGAGGGAAACTTCCTGCAATGGTTCAATAGACTGCATGGTCTTCAATATAAGATTCAAATCCCATGGCTTGATCGGCCTATGAACCGGTGGGATGGAGCAAGCGACCCACTGCAAAAAAAAGTTTTGACCTGTGGATGGGAGGCCAAGGTGTGCTCAAAAAGGATGGAGAACTGCTCTCTTCAGAAGGAAAGGCTAAGCCCCTGTTCCAGCCCTGACTGAAGGAATGGAAGGGGGAAAAAAAAGCCTTCCAGGTACAGTAATAAATACAGGTAGATTGAGGCTTGTGTGCCCGAATCATTGTCTGGATGACAGTGTCCGAAAAAACGCGAGATTATAGAATTGCGGTTTCAACAGCCACGGTGTCAAATGCAGCTGAGGTAAAGTGGGGTGGAAGAGAGGACCTTGGGAAAGGAGATCTGGATGCAGAAGAAAAGGCCACAGAACATCTGCCAACAGGGTGACTAGAGATCTAAGTTCCAGGCCGTGCGGGGCCAATCTGGAGCGATAAGAATGGTTGGAACCCCCTCCTCGCTCGTGAGGCGGTTGAGCCCTCGAGGGAGCAGGGGCATAGGGGGGAGAAGGTAGACCAGAGCAAACCGGCTCTAAGGTAGAACCAGCACATCTACAGTGAGAGCAAGGGGATTCCAGGTTCTGGAAACATCTGGGAGCTGAAGGTTGAGGTGGGATGCAAACAGATCGACGACTGGTATGCCCCACCTCAGACAGAGAAGCTGAAATATCTCTGGTAGAAGAATTCATTCCGAGGGATCCACCGATGTCCGGCTGAGGCTATCGGCCAACCAGTTCTCCAACCCTGGAATAATAGAAAAAGGGGGAAGAAAAAAAATAAAAAATCTCAGATGAGGACCGAACCAAATGCTCCGTCCAGCGAAGGATCCTTGAGGCCTCCAAAAAACCTGTTGCTGCTATTGTCGGACTGAATCCGAACTGGGTGACCCTGAAAAAGAGGGGATCAATGAAAAATTACCAGAAGATTGCCCTGAGTTCCAGAATATTGATCTGTAGCCGAGATTTCCTGGGAGACCAGCAAACCCAGAGTTGTCCAGGAGCCAAAAACTGCGCCCCAACCTGTGGTGATCAGCCACTGCTAAGGAGAAAAAGGAAAAAAAAAAAAAAGAATTCCCCTAATGAAGCACAGGTGACACCAGCCGAGATCAACATGGACTTGGGATGGTAGTCAAGTTTCTCTGTCTAGGAAAACTAGAGGGTCATCCCAGCGAGCCAAGATTGCCCGTTGAAGGAGGGGAGAATGAAACTGTGCGAATAGTACGGCTTCGAAGATTGCAACCATCCTGCCAAGGACATGTATGCAAGTGCACAGGGTATATGGGTCATGTTTCTGGAGCAGAGAAATGCCTGACTAAGTGCTGAATCTTCACCGGAAGAAGAAACACTGGCTGCATGTGTGTCAAGAATCATGCCCAGGAATTCAATTCTCTGGGATTGGGCCAACGAGAAATTTTCGGCGACTACGCCAGGCCTGTACATTGCCCACTGGTCTGGACCATCGCTATGGATTTGTGGAACTGCAGCGCACTGAAAGACATGGTACAGAGGGGCAAAAAATAAATAAATAAATCACCCTGCTGCCCCAGGAGCCGAAAGGAACGCTAATAAAAATGCTATTCATGAATAAGGCCGCTCGCGGGAGAAAAAAAAAGTTTTCGCCACAGGCGAGCTTCACCGGTGCAGCACATGATAAATTAAATCCTGCTGCCCTAAAATGCATGGCGCAAAATCACATTGCATGTGCCATAAAAAGGGAAAAAAAGAAACGCCCAAACAATCTCCCCTGAGAAAGAAGGGGGAACTTACCAATCCAACGTCTTTGGCATGCGTCACTCCTTCGTTACCACGCACCCTCAAAAGAGATTACTGGAGTCAAAAGAAAAACATGAAGGAGGTAAGTGGGGACAGGTGAATGGCATAAGGAGAACCAGTCAGCTAAAGCACTGGCTGGTTTCCTGATGTCCTAAGGAGTGGAGGGGGAGAATAACCATCACGGTGAAAACACATGTTGACGGCCCATTGACAGGTGACGGCAAAGAAGCTCCAACACCTCCTGAAAGAAAATGCATTCTCTCCCTCTGTCTAACCTCCTTGATACCATGATTGCTATTGTTTATAGCATCCAGGGGTTTAGATCAGGTTCCATGTACTGCTGCAGGAGCGCAACTGTATGGCACAGGGTTAGTTCTGGAGTGTACTTTGCAGAAAGGCACCTAAAAACCTGTACCGTTATGTCAATTACAGTGGGGTTAAACAAGCACTAGATATCGTGATAAAAAAAAAAAAAAAAAAAAAACTTGCCCGTCTTTTTTATGCCTAGAATCCTTGTCTCTGCCCCTACTGCGGCGTTTCCGTGGACTACTGCTGCGCTCTCTTCTGCTTCGATGTCTGTCCTTGTGACTTCCCCAAGATTGTCTGGACTCTGTGGAACGAGATCGCTCTCGCCTGAAGGAACAGCAAATAAAACATTTACGGCAAATTTTAATCAGAAGAATGACTGCAAATTATTCACTGTCCAAAGCACTCTTTGTTTTATGTCACATTGAAAATGTTGATTTCAGATCTGCTGGTAGCATGTTATAGAGCAAGAGGAGCTGAGCAGACTGAACTGTAGGTGTGTGGGGAAAGATTCAGTAAAACTTGTATTCATTCATTTAAATTTCTGCATATTTGTTGGTTAAGGAGTCTAGTAGGCGGTCTTATCAGTTACTGAGAGCCTTTTTTGTGTGTGTATACACAGATGGCTGTCAATCAAAGGTGATACCACCCACTGGACTCTAACCAAAAATAAGCAGAAATTGAAAGGATTAAAATTGCAGGTTTTACTGAATCTTTCGCCACAAAACTATTCATCAGTCTGCTCACTCATCTCACTATAATATGCTGCTGGCAGATTCAATAGCATGTTTAAAGTGACAAGTTGAATTTCAAGATTTAAAAGGGAACCTACGTTAACTACTGTGGTAGGAGCCCATGAAACCAATGTCGGCCCACCCCTCCAAATACACACATGCTACAGCATTAAATTCAACACAGGCACTTCCTGTAGTCACCTTTTTACTGAGGAAGAAGAAATTGTGGAGCTCGCTTCATCATGGACGTCATCATGCCACTTGCTACTAAATTCTTCCATATGCACATTGATGACATCTCGTATTATCTGTACAGGATATGTGAAAAGGAGAATGCTAATTTTAATAAGACTTTCCAATGGCATTGTACTGTTTGTTCAGCTAAAAGGGATAAAAAAAAACAACCTATATCTATGCCCTGTTAGGGCAATAATCAGAATGAGTACTGTAGTAGAACGAATCATGTTTGACTGCTCACAGATCAGCAGGCACCTGATCATTAGAACAGAGTCCTTCAAAAAAAGGGGTTATCCAGTTGTCACAACATCTTTAACTGGGAATGTGGTCATGTTAATCTCACTCGTGTTCTATTCAATTGTGACGGTAGAAGAACTCCCCCATATGGTACATAAACACTTAATTTACATAAGCATAGTAAACCAGTTGCCATTCTTTGAATGGTGTATATATATATATACAGGCGGTCCCCGACTTACACCGTTCAGACTTACATCTGTCCCCTAGTTACAAACGAAGACTTATGGGCATGCTGGCACTTGTAGTTCCATGTTCCACAGCAGAGAGTAGCTGTGGAACTACAAGTTCCAGCATGCCAAATCAGCACATGAGGTGGAAATGAGGTGAAATCTTCTTAAAAGGGGCACAGGCAGCAAAACAAATGTAAAAAGTCTTCCCTGCACTATCCATAATTAAACCTTTTGTGCTGGAGTTATTTAAATAACCTGTTGCTTACATACATTCAACTTAAGAACAACTACAGTCCTAACCTTTTGTAACCGGGGATGCCTGTATATGGCCTCTTCTTCTGAGGACTGCCTGCTCATCATAGTATATTGTGTATTATTATATATATACTAATATATATAAATATAATATTTTAATATACTATAATTATAGTGTGTGTGTGCACACATATATACATATGATCTCTCTAAATATACCCATACATAGAAGATGCAGCATTCCCGGTACTATACTTAGAATTTTCTTAACATCCGGAATGAATGTGAGATCAGGGTCTAAACTCTAGCCCTAATATTCTAGCTTTAAGAAGAAAGAAACATGTATAAACCTTGACTGATTTTGGAAGTTCAATTTTAAAATAAGACACATTTTCCTCATCCAATGTTGCCTGCTTCTTAGTCTCCAGTAGATTCATGGATATCAAGATGACCAGCAGCCATTAGAGTGTCTGGGGTTCAGAAGAACTCAAACAACTGGAGTAGCAAGCATGATGAGACTCAAAAGACTGATGTAACCAAAGAGTTACCAAAGGTTCGACACATACAACACTCAGAGCAACGACCAAGTAACTTTACTAAACTCCCGATACATTACCTCCGTGTAGGATTTCTTTGTGATGTGAACATTCTTAGCCCGATAAGATTGGCGCATCATTTTGTAATCCCTCATTTATGCCATGATTTCCAAGTGGGACTTCGGACACTTCTTCTCATCATATTCAAAACAAATAAATTAAAAAAAAAAAAAAAAAAAAAGCTTAAAAACACACAAAAAAAAACTAAGCATTTTAATTCTTTGTTTAGTTCTAAATAAAGTGAGGTATCTTGAGTTCAAAGTCAAAGTTTACTGGTGAACTGTACATAATGCACTTAAGACATTGTTAAAAAAATAATCATGGTTAGAAGATCCACACCAAGTTCATCCTTTCAGAAGCACCAACCCTACATTATTAGTTTTCAGTATGGTGCACCCATCCTAAACATGGCTGCTGGTAGAGGATAAGTGACTAGATGCCTCCATTAGTGGCCTCCAATATACACACTGCATATAAGAAACAAATGCATGTACAGATAGAAAAATAGTAATACGGCACTCTGCAGAGCGGTGTCCGATCATGACATAGCAATGTCAATCTTCTGCGAAGGAAGCCTCCACTCTTCCACGCTTAAAAGCTTAAATAAAGGGCATTCTCCTGCTCCATTGGGTGATCAGGACTCCTGGTGAGCTCAGAGAATGTCTGTACAGTGAGCCCTGGGGACCTAGAGTAGCCCTAGGGCTGTTTGTGTAAGACACCTGCAGTCAGGGCACAGTGTGCTGCCCTGACTGTTGCCTGTGTCAGTAAGACACATATTGCTAATGAGTATGCAATTATATTACTAAATGTAAAAAAAAAAAAAAAAAAAAAAAAAAAAAGTCTTAAAAAGTAAGAAAAAAAATAACTTTAAAGTGTTGAAAAAAAATAAAACAATAACTTTTTAATGAAATAGTTATTGTTTACACATTACAGAAAATCAAACCTGCACATTAGGTATATATACAGCCGTAATAACCTGAAGAATTCGTCTAACAGGATATTTAGTGTGAAATGTGAATGCTGTTAAAAAAAAAAAAAAAAATGTATTTGTAAACTTAAACTATGCCCCTAAAAATACAACTTCTCCTGCATAAAACAAAACCTCATACAACTGGGGCACTTATAAAATAAAAAAAAGTTACGACTGTTGAAACGGAAGGAGGCAAAAACGTCAAAATTTAGCTGTTATTAAGTACTTTTTAGGCCTGGGGCTTAAGGAGTTAAAACAAAAACTAGTTAACCCCTGTTATGACTAAATATAGTCTGTATAGATAATTATGAAACATATATGAAAATCGTGCATTCTGCTAAATCATTCACAAACACATTTTAGACTTATTATAGATTACTAAGGTTATGCCACTTTCATCCACTATGCATATATCAATGTAAAGGCACAATATGAATAATACACTTCAGATCAGAAGCTGAATATCTAGTATACACAACATTTCCTAAAGACAGAACCAGCTGATTGAAAGAAGTCCTGTGACATGCACATGCTACTTTTACCAAGGTCTACACTCACCGGCCACTTTATTAGGTACACCTGTCCAACTGCTCGTTAACACTTAATTTCTAATCAGCCAATCACATGGCGGCAACTCAGTGCATTTAGGCATGTAGACATGGTCAAGACAATCTCCTGCAGTTCAAACCGAGCAACAGTATGGGGAAGAAAGGTGATTTGAGTGCCTTTGAACGTGGCATGGTTGTTGGTGCCAGAAGGGCTGGTCTGAGTATTTCAGAAACTGCTGATCTCCTGGGATTTTCACGCACAACCATCTCTAGGGTTTACAGAGAATGGTCCGAAAAAGAAAAAACAACCAGTGAGCGGCAGTCCTGTGGGCGGAAATGCCTTGTTGATGCCAGAGGTCAAAGGAGAATGGGCAGACTGGTTCGAGCTGATAGAAAGGCAACAGTGACTCAAATTGCCACCCGTTACAACCAAGGTAGGCAGAAGAGCATCTCTTGAACGCACAGTTAAGGCGAACTTTGAGGCAGATGGGCTACAGCAGCAGACGACCACACCGGGTGCCACTCCGTTCAGCTAAGAACAGGAAACCGAGGCTCTAAGTTGCCCAAGCTCATCGAAATTGGACAGTAGAAGATTGGAAAAAACGTAGCCTTGTCTGATGAGTCTCGATTTCTGCTGCGACATTCGGATGGTAGGGTCAGAATTTGGCGTCAACAACATGAAAGCATGGATCCATCCTGCCTTGTATCAACGGTTCAGGCTGGTGGTGGTGGTGTCATGGTGTGGGGAATATTTTCTTGGCACTCTTTGGGCCCCTTGGTACCAATTGAGCATTGTTGCAACGCCACAGCCTACCTGAGTATTGTTGCTGACCATGTCCATCCCTTTATGACCACAATGTACCCAACATCTGATGGCTACTTTCAGCAGGATAATGCGCCATGTCATAAAGCTGGAATCATCTCAGACTGGTTTCTTGAACATGACAATGAGTTCACTGTACTCAAATGGCCTCCACAGTCACCAGATCTCAATCCAATTGAGCATCTTTGGGATGTGGTGGAACGGGAGATTCGCATCATGGATGTGCAGCCGACAAATCTGCGGCAACTGTGTGATGCCATCATGTCAATATGGACCAAAATCTCTGAGGAATGCTTCCAGCACCTTGTTGAATCTATGCCACGAAGAATTGAGGCAGTTCTGAAGGCAAAAGGGGGTCCAACCCGTTACTAGCATGGTGTACCTAATAAAGTGGCCGGTGAGTGTATATGCATGAATACAATTACCAATAATAGACGAAAGAAAAAAAAACTGCCATCAGGATGCTGGTAAGTAGTCACTGGATACTGTAGCCACAGCAAGTATTTATATGAGTTCTCCGGTTTAAAACTATTTATTTTCCTAGACCCCATTAGGGAATTCTGTGACACCAGAAGGGGGTCCCCTGTTCAGGATCCTTATCTCATACTCAGAGTGGAAACCAGTTACAAAGAGCTTCTCCCCTTCTGGAGGAACTGCACTGTCCTGCATTACACAGAAAACCCATTCATTTGAATGTGTGTTAATGAGTAATACTTAAAGGGGTTTTGCCACAAAGTGAGTTCCTTACCTCTTATCAGCTCTGGGGAGAATATAAACAAAGCATGCTGAGTCATGAACAGCTGCAGGGTTGAGAGGGAGGGGGTGAGCAGAGAGTGAGAAAGCAGGGAGCGTCTCTAAAGTTTACTCAAATAATAACATTATAACCAGTGGATTCTCTATACAGCAGACAGCCTCATACACTGCACTTTCTCCCCAGCCCCTTGCAAACTCCTTCATGTTCCCTGTCATCAGATAAGAAGTGCAAACATGCAAGCGTGGCCAGATCAGCTCCTGGTCGTATCTAATGAAAACTTTCAGGAAACTTAGGGGGACTGAGCAATGCTGTAGCTCTCACAGGCTTCACTTTTTGTAATCACATATATTTAGAAAAGTGATTAAACACTCATTTTGGGGGATCCCACGTTAACATTACATTGTGGCAAAACCGCTTTAATTTTCCCTGTGGTGGCACTGCATTATTGCTGGGGGAACCAGAACAGGGACAGTTTGCATTTAGTTTACCGACAAAGGACCATTCTAATAGCTCAAAAAAAGAACCTCTTCAGGTATGTTCACACGGCGTAATTCAATACGCCCGAAATGTGCCCCGCAATTACGGTGATCCACAGCTCTCATAGAGAGCTATGAATTACCTCCGTCTTCCCCGACGCGTATTGAACGGGGATAAGAGACGTAAATGGGGCCGCCCTGCCCTCCCCCCCGCACTTTAGAAGTATGCGCTGACTAGCGTGTAATTCTAAAACACCCAAAATATTGCTGCGTGCCACAATATGTAGTGTGAACTTAACCTAATAGTCAGGACATTGAAACAGACAATAGAATAAGCTCTATAGCTATTCTGTTTTAAATGAAGGAAACATGCAGAAACCTTGATTGATTTTGGCAGTTAAATCCTCAAACAAATCCGAAGCGTTTTTTTCATCTGCAGGTGCCTGCTTTTTAGTCTCCAGAAGGACATAGTCATAGATAGCAAGACGATCAGCGGCTGTCAGATCACAGATGGCGCGCTTGTGGTTCAGAGGAACTTCAACAGCTGAAGTAGAGTAGTCACCTGGAGCACATAACAGAAATGGCCACAACAATATTACACCTACATACATATATACTATGTATTTCTATACACACACACGAGAAGGTCACAACCAGTTACTGTATGGATATGCTCGTCAGGTTTTTCCTATCAGAAATGCCACAGATTTCTGATTGGAACGTGGGTTCGCATATTTTGTGCTGTAATTATTTTCAGTTGGGCTACCAGCTATTTTTTTTTCCCCACGGCAGGGTATTTTGGCAGGTTTTTCAGACGGTTTGCGGTTTTAAAAGGCCTCTGTAAACCAACATGCAGCGCTTCCCCGTAGACTTTAATAGAAAATCCATGCAGCAGTCCACTGAATAGATTTTCCACCTGACAGTTTTTAATGCCGCCGGCGGTCCGGAAAACTCAGAACATGTTGATTTTTCCGCCTGGTTTTCGGGCAGAACATGAACATGTGGGTGCGAAGGGGGACGGCTTGAATCCACAAACTGCAGACAAAAGCCGTCCACCTGCAGGAAAAAAAATATTTGGTCTTTGGTATTTGGTCTTTGCCGTGGGAATGCACCATTATTTCCTTAAAGGAGTTGTCTCCCTACAGAGTTTCATAGGCTGCATGAATGAAATACTCTGTCACTTCCTGGTTCAGACTGACTGAAATTTGCATAAGCTCCATGGTGAATCCAGCTCTGTGCTTTCAGTTGCTAATTAGATCAGATTAGCTCAGAAGCTTCTGAAACTACTAACAGGACTTTTCATCTGATCCCTCAAACAAAAGCCCTAATTACAGTTCTGTTTACTTGAGATAAATCAAGCTTTTTACTGCCCAGCAGCACAGACTCTGCAGGGACCTGTGTGATGAGGTCACTCACTGCTATCACATAGAACAAACAGCAGGGGGGAGAATTGTTTACAGGTCAGTTACTGAGGGAACTGAAACAGCCAGGGAGGTCATAAATTCATTTGTATCTCCTTAAGGAAAACAGATGAACAAAGCAATATATTTGGAAAATGTCTTTATTTTGTGTTCCCTACAATTTGAAAGCTATTCTTTGTAGCGAGACAACTCCTTTAAAGTTGGATTCAAACACAATGTTGCCTTTAGAAAAAACTTTTTTTTTTTTTTTTTTTGGTGTGGTTTATTGAAATTACAGAAAAAATGGTGCAAATTTAAAGCGTTTTTAAGTAAGAGGCAACAAAAACATGACCTAAATACAATATTGCTGCAATGCGTGAACCCAGCCTAAAAAAAAAAAAACAGAAACAAAACAGTTTCATTATAAAAAGCACCCATATACATGAATGAGACTTGTCATAGTTTCTCAACTCCCTGCGGACGTTCTACCGAGACATGAAAAGATGCTTTGGGTAACTGCAGAACCTGCCCAATATGTTAATAAGCAGTTGATTTATGATTGTAGTTTGTTAAAAGGCTAAAGGAAAGCCAATACACCAGAACCCATAGCAAAATCACAGTAGAATGCACTACTGAATTACAGTGCCTTGCAAAAGTATTCGGCCCCCTTGAAATTTTCAACCTTTTGCCACATTTCAGGCGTCAAACAAAGATATAAAATTAGAAATTTTTTTGTGAAGAATCAACAAGTGCGACACAATTGTGAAGTGGAACGAAATTTATTGGATATTTTAAACTTTTGTAAAAAATAAAAAAACTGGAAAGTGGGGCGTGCAAAATTATTCGGCCCCCTTAAGTTAATACTCTGTAGCGCCACCTTTTGCTGCGATTACAGCTGCAAGTCGCTTGGGGTATGTCTATCAGTTTTGCACATCTCCACAACAGTATCACGGACCTGCCTGGTGTGTTCCTTGGTCTTCATGCTGCTCTCTGCGCTTTAAACAGAACCCTGAGACTATCACAGAGCAGGTGCATTTATACGGACACTTGATTACACACAGGTGGATGATATTTATCATCATCATCAGTCATTTAGGACAACATTGGATCATTCAGAGATCCTCACTGAACTTCTGGAGTGAGTTTGCTGCACTGAAAGTAAAGGGGCCGAATAATTTTGCACACCCCACTTTTCAGTTTTTGGTTTTTTTACAAAAATTTTAAACATCCAATAAATTTCTTTCCACTTCACAATTGTGTCCCACTTGTTGATTCTTCACAAAAATTTTTAACATTTTATATCTTTATGTTTGAAGCCTGATATGTGGCAAAATGTTGAAAAGTTCAAGGGGGCTGAATACTTTCGCAAGGCACTGTATGTCTTAAATGTGCAATTCAGGTTCAATTTACATACCCCCTCCCCTCCTCCCGAGAAATCATTTAGAAAGAAAGGCACCACAATCTCTCACATACATGGCCTACGTTTCAGCACAATAGCAAGACATTTGTGCGGGTCTGGTCTTGTGTAAATTGAGTGGGGGAGGAGGGGTACATGAGCGAGCCCGGTGTACAAAAGCCCTCTATATGCAAGACCAGAATTTTGATCATGCAATAAATAAGATCCTTCCTTTTATGAAACGGCATCTTAAGAGCAACTGGATTAGCAATAGGTAACTAACATTTGGCAGACTATTTATTATGTAGTTTAGGTGGCAGCATAGTTACAATGGTCCATAGCAGTTACATCAAAACTTCTCACACCTCGTAACTTAGAGTAAATGTAAAATAGCATAATGGCTCCTGCCTAGAGACACAGGGTAGTAGATGTCATGAATTTTATCTATTAGGATTCAATATCCCCTAAAACCATAAATTAAAGGGGTTATCTAAGATTTTCACAAACCCGTGGTACAGGTGATGATTGCTGTAAAGTTAATAAAAAAAAGCAACAAAAAACTCTACTCTCCTCTACAGCCACCTCTGAAGCACCAGGGCTCCCCTCCAGCAATGACATCATGTACATTGCTTAAGTGACTGTGTGGCCAATTCCTGGCCTTAGTAATCTCAGCTAGCATGTAAGCGCTGAGGCAAGTTACTGATTGCACGATGACCTGAGCAATGTACATGACGTTACTGCTGCAGGACTGGTGTGAAGCACCGGCAGCATTTAAAAGGTAGCGACAGGTTATTTTTTGGGGGTTTTTTTAATCAGCAGTCTCAGTTTTTACAGGTACTTGTAAAAGTCTCAGACAACCCGCTAAAATGTACTCTAGAGACTGATGTATTGGAATATAGATAAAATCTTTTTTCTGAATTGCATGCTCCAAACAGGTTGATTGTTTATTAGTAGTAGAACAAATGGGACATTTTTCTTTTAAAAAAAGGATATAACTCATAAAAAGGATACTGCACATAAGCACAGTGGTTGTTATGCGAGATGCCAGGACGCTATTTCGGCTCTATACTCACCCCCGCTGTGGAAAGAGAAAGAATCAAACAGATTACGCTTTGATGCACACAACTTAACCAGCAAATTCACATACAAGATGACAAAAAGTAGTCATTTGTTTCCTTATGTTAAAAACTACAGATATGTTAGATTATATATTAGGCAAATCTCAACAATTTCCATGGTCCTATGGAAATCCACCTAGCGGTTAGTTCTGGGTGCAAATCTATGATAAACTGGCTCCATCTAGTGAGTGAAGTTGTGTACTGCATGATGAGGTCTGACCATAAAACAGCCTGAATAACATGCGACACTACTGTGAAATCCGAGTGATTACTCCACTTACGATTGCCCCACGACTTCTCTTCACTTTTGGCAGGAGCGCTATTCTTGGCATCTTTTATTATCTGAAGCTGCTTAGATTTATCTGTTAGGATGAAAATATATTCAGTATTGAAATCCAATACGCACTGCAATCATTTTGTGGCCAATATACCATTTAAATTCCACAATAATACAAATCCACAATACAGGGTGATTCAAAAAGGCAGGTACCTATAGTAAATGCTGTAGTTGCAGAAAGTAGTCCAGCCAGCTCCATCCATCATAACATCGTGCACGGAGGTCTGTCCCAAGTAACGGCAGGTACCCTAGGTTTGACAATTCCCTTTATTTGCTCACTATATATACACTTACCGGTTTCTTTCTATAATGTGCACGCGTGATATTGGCAGGATTTCTCGCCAGTATGTGACAGGATTGGTGCACTGCACATGCTCAGAAGAACTGGGATTTTCTTTTCAACTCTTGAAAGTAATTCTATCGGAATACGCTTTATGGGTTATGTCTCACATGTCTATTTAAATTCGTGCTCTATAGTGTTACGGTATTGCTACGAGTAAGGACATGTATGTTTGGTCTTTGTGTCTCCATTTTCTCACCACCTTTCGATATTGCTTTCTGTGCGAGTGTTGGTTTTATATATTTATTTTTTTTTGAATAAACGTTTTATTTTTAAAACGGATTGGACCTCGGGTGCTGGATACCTATTGTTGCCTCTTAGTAAAAGCTGTAGTTACAGTAACATCAGTAGTATACTGTCACTGGACATGTTAGGCTATGTTCACAGGGCTTATTCGCGGCGAAATTGCGGGACGGATTTCGCCCGCAATTACGCCATGTGCTCGGCAGCTCGCCGGCCCCATAGACATTCATTGTCCACGGCGTGTATACCGCCGTGAATAATTGACATGTCACTTTCTCCCCGCTCGCGAAATACGGCGGAATCCATAGTTCTCTATGATTACTGTGCATTACCGGAATGACCGAGATGGATTTCACCTGTAATTCGCGCAATACGGCACGAATTACGGGCTAAAATCCGTCCCAAAATAAGCCGTGTGGAGATCGCCTTAAAGGAACAGTGTATGCCACAGATGGACTACATTTGGCAGATCAGCAGGATGGTGCTCCTCCACATTTCCATTTCGATGTTCGCCTATACCTGAATGAAACTGTACCAGCACATTGGACCTGCCATGCCAGAAACAATGACTCACCAATACTGTGTCGGCTTTTATGAACAATAGATATAAAACACACTGCAACTTCTTTGGGACTACATCAAGGACTCCGCATATCTAACCCCACCCTCCCACAGCCTGAAGATATTAGTCAATGCGTCCCTGAAACAATGGAGTCCATAATTCTGGCATGCGCTTGGTCAGAACTGGACTGTTGCCTAGACATCTGCTGTGTCACCAATGGAAATCACTTTGAACATTTGTAGTGTGTAGATTTTCCGTTAATACATTTGTATTATGTTCTCTCAGTCATGAATACAGTTTGTTTGTAAGGCTGAAAAAAAGACAGACGTGCATCCAGTTCAGCCTATTGTGCTACAGTGTTGATCCAGAGGAAGGCAAAACCCCCTGTGAGGTAGGAGCCAATTGTCCTCATTTTAGGGAAAAAATTCCAGCATAAATCCCTGGATCAATGACCAGATTCCTACAGGTTATAATTTTGCACCATCCGTTTGAAATCACCCTTTACTAATGATATTTAACCTTTAACAACCACCCTCTGTCCAAAATCTGAAAGACAAGAGGTCCTATTGTTATACCATAAAGGTTTGTGACTGCAATACCTCCTCAAAAAGAATCTGGAAGATTCTTGCATCTCCACCGCCAGCCATTTTTTACTTGTGGTCTAAAATAATAGAAGATACTATAAGATCATTGCTAGTCAGGGAGTATGGAAATGAACTTCATACATACCGATCATAATAGAGGCCACCTTTGCCTTTTCATAGAAAAACCGAGGGTCATCAAATTCTGCCTGTGTATAAAGAGAGTTGGTATATAAAAAGCTGAGTGATCATTAGGGCTAACCAAAGTAAGTCTAGGTTCACATCTGCGCTGCGGGGAACCTCCATCACAGAGGTGAAAACTTAAAGAGAACCTGTCACATAGTTTATGCCCCCTTGCTGAGGACAGCACAAGCTAGTGACAGACACTGTGTCCCTTATTCTGTAAGATGCAGCAGTTTAAGAGCATTTAATACTCAAATCTTATTGATGAGCAGGTGTTAGCCCCACCCACCTGACAATTATTCACATGTTTCTGCCTATTCAAAGTAATAGGTTTATCAGTTGGAACTAGCCTCAGGTGGGCGGGTCATGAAAAAAAACAGACTATCTTCATGCCTCTTTTCAGCTGAAAACTGCAGATTTGAGCATTAAACACTCTAAAACTCCAGCATCTTACAGAATAAGGGACACAGCGCTGGAAACAGCAGACCTGCCACTAGCTTGTGCTGTCCTCAGCAAGGAGGGCATTATCTATGTGACAGGTTCTCTTTAAGCCATGGCATCCAGTCACAGCGGAGACCCACAGTGCCCGACGGACCCTATTAATTACAAAGGGTCCGTTAGTTTTCGGCCGTGGTGTCTGTAGTTGAGGAAAAATAGCGCAGGCCTTAGATTTTAAGTCAATCTTCATAAATGACTGGGCTACATAAGGCTAGATTTATATCTGCATCAACAGTTCCACTCAGTCTCCATAGCAGAGGTGGCACCGGATAGGTCTCACAGATGCCCAATGGATACCAATGAACTCCTTCAGGTTTCTGTTGTGTTATTTTTGCCATTATTATATTTACTATTTTGCCATAGGCAAACTTAAACTCTATCAGTTCTCTATCTATAAAACACTAAAACGTAACCTTTATTATGTATAACTCTTAACCTCTATACACACTATTTAAAAACCTGATTTCTAACCTCACCATTTAACCCTTTCTACTTCTGAAGGAAGGAATAGCTCCTTTTCTATTATCAAGTCTGGTGGAGCACCACCCATTAACAGGAAATCCTTATATATACAGCAATTTACTAACTCCAGTAAGGGATCCCAAGCCTCCTACTTGGGCAGTCATCCCTAATCTCATGGACACAAAACAAATAAGGCCCCCTTGTGACACCGTCTGCAGCAGGTGACACTTGTAGGACAGAGGTGAGAAATGACAAGTGTCACCCGCTGCAGAGGTGTCACAGGGGGCCTTATCTGTTTTGTGTCCTGAGATTAGGGATGACTGCCCAAGTAGGAGGCTTGGGATCCCTTACTGGAGCTAGTAATTTGCTGTATATATAAGGGCTTGTTCACACGACATTTTTGTGATCCGTTTTGCGGATCCGTAAAACGGATCTAACAATTGTCAGTGTGATTAACATTGCTTTCAATGGCAAAAGCGCATCGCTGTTCACACGAGTGATCGCCGATGCGCTTTTCGGATCCGTTTTAAGAATTGACATGTCAATTCTTCTTGCGTTTTACGCAAGAGAAATCCCCATAGGAAATAATGGAGTGCGCTTTTGGCATCCCGAAAGCGGATCCAAAAGCGCAGCATACATTTGGGTGCGTTTTGGATCCGCTTTCGATGCCAAAAACGCATCCGTAAAACGCATTGGATTTAAATTAAATATAAAATTTGAATGTTTGGGTTATATTTAGTTTATAAATATATATATATATATATATTTATATATACACATATATATATATATATATACACACATATATATATATATATATATATATATACACACACTTTTGTACAGTATTTACTATAATATAAAATGTATATAATATTATAAATTTATTTAATAGTATATTAAATGTATATGTATATAAATATATATTATAGTTACTAATATATATGTAGTTTATAAAATATTTAGTTTATTAATGATTTAGTTTTTTAAATTTGTTATTACATGGGGCGGGTTTGAAAACTATTGGTTGATTAAAAAAAAAAATAGGGGGGGGGGCGGGTTCTAAAATCAGGTGTATGTACAGTTGATTGACACTAGGTAAAAAAGGGTTTTTTCTTGGTCATTGATATTATATTATAATTGCAGTTTGATAGGTTGATTTAAATAAAGCATTGAAAAAACGGATCCAAAAAACGGATCTGTAAAATGCATGCAAAACGCATCCAATACGCATCCAAAAAAAGGATCAGCTGTTGCGTTTTCTGGATCCGCTTTTTGGATGCAGTTTTCATCCAGTTTTCGCAGGTTAAAAACGGATCCGTAAAACACATCCAAAACGGATCCAAAACTTCGTGTGAACAAGCCCTAAGGCTTTCCTTTTAATAGGTGGTGCTCCACCAGGCTTGATAACAGAAAAGGAGCTATTCCTTCTTTCAGAAGTAGAAAGGGTTAAATGGTGAGGTTAGAAATCAGGTTTTTAAATAGTGTGTATAGAGGTTAGGAGTTATACATAATAAAAGTTACGTTTTAGTGTTTTATAGATAGAGAACTGATAGAGTTTAAGTTTACCTATGGCAAAATAGTAAATATAGTATCAAAAGTCACTCTGTTCTCTTGCGAGATTCCCAATTTTTTGGAGACTATGACAATTTTTGCCATTATAGCACATTATGCTGCCCTATTTTTATGGAATTTGCACAGAAAGTTGTGAACGGAACCTCGGATGTAAACTTGAACTAGGCTCAAGTCTATAGAGTAATTCATGGGGACTATATTTAAATGTTTCTCTGCACTAAGAGAGGACAATAGACTTCCATTGCTTCTCCCTACTACCTGCCCTTTGTAATTTAGAATGCAAGATTCTCTGGCTGCAAGCACGTGGCTCTGTCCCATGTACTCAGAGGATACGCCTTCTTAGGTCGTGTTCACACGGCTTATTCAAGCCGTATTGCGAGCCGGAGTGCGCTCGCAATTCCGGCTTAAATAAGGGGCGGGGGGCGCGCCCGCGGCCCCATAGACTTGCATTATCCACGGCGCGTATTGCGCCTGGATAATGTGCAGGTCACTTTCTCCCCGCCCGGCGGATTCGCCAAGCGTTGAGGAGCGACGGAATCCACTGTTCTCATAGAGAACAGTGATTACCGTAATTACTGTGACGGATTAGCGCCGTACTGCAGCGCAAATCCAGCGCGCAGTACGACTTCAATCCGTGGCCAAATAAGCTGTGTGAACAGCCCCTTACTGTAGAATCAGGGAATCACAAAAGCAGTGGCTTCTGGTAAGAGGGGTTGTCCCTACCCATAAGAAGGGTGATACATGTATAAGCTCCGGCAGCCCCACTGCTGCTCCCGAGTCCTCCGTCCCATATCTTCAGGAGGAGGAATGTGAAAGGAGTGGTAGTAAAGTATGCACAATCTGACTTCATTCATTGTCTATGTAGGTGAAGGAAACGGCCAAGTACAGCACACTGTTGTTACTGGATGCAGTAGGAGCAAGTATGCGGGACCAAGTCACCTATACATGACTGTGGTGAGGAGAGATGGGGTGCTCCTAAAGAGTGGATAGGTAAAAGTGTTCCTTATAGGTACACCCCTCCGCTGGGAGCCTGCCCCATATAGGCAAAGAGCTGCAGTACAAATATAAGCCATGTGTCGTCATTACATATAGGTAGGCTGGCAGCTTACCTCCGCCTTACTGTATCCCATCTTGCGGCGTTTGCATAGGACTGCATGCTTCTCCAGAGAGCTCCTTGGCATCCTGTGGTTAGAATCATAGGGGCACACCGCAGTCTCCTACAGGGGGAAACACTTAAAGGTTATGACTTCCTCACGAGAGTCCAATGCCAGTATGCTGCTGGTAAGGTTGAACAAACACTAGAAACAAAAAAACAATGAGCCGCAAAGGAAGCAGGTTACATTCTACACATGGCGGCTGCGCTTTACACATACCTTATTCAAATTAGCACAAGGGTATGTTCACACAGCGCATTGGAAGCACGCGCTGATCAGCACATAATTCCAAAGCATGGGGGTGAGGGGTGGTCACTTTCATTGTCAGCAAACAATTGACATGTCACTTCTCTCCCCGGGCGTACGATACGATCGTACTGTACGCCTGGGGAGACGTGTTCTCCATAGCTCTCCAAGATCTATGAATTACCATAATTGCGGCGCGCATTTCACCGCGTATGACGCGCGATACCCGGCAAAATGCACGTACAATTATGCTGACAAATAAGCCGTGTGAACATACCCTAAGAGTTTATTTAAAGGGGTGTTCCCAGCTCGCCCTGAAAGTCTCCACTCCAGAACGGAGAGTTGGCTGTGCTTGGGCAGCACTCTCCATTCTATTCGAGCTCAGAGTACAAGTGAGTGGTGTGTTGGGCTGTACTCAGAGCTCGCATACTCTATTGTATGAGAGCTACTCCCCGTTGTGCAAGGAGACTTTCAGGGCCTCTCCCTGACATAGCAGCCTTTGATATCATATCCTATTGATCTGCCATCAAAAACCCCTTTAAATGAAGACATGGAAAGACTGAATCTGACCATTGCACAGCCCACACACATCATCAGGACTGCACAGTGCTAGAGAACTTCTATGAGCCCATTAGGCCCAGGGGCGTCATGCATATAATATTATATCCCAAGTGCCCAGGAGTCCATCAGACTAGAAGACAGTTCTGGCATTGAGCAGCAATGCCCTCGGACCCCACAGCCCGCACACAGGCAGATAAGGGGCAGCATGACCACTGAGGCTGGCACACTGTAGAGGCACTGCAGTAACACTAACTACTATGTGGGCACCGCTATGTGGCTGGCACAGCGTCATGGACACAACCGTACGGGCAAACACCTGCTGATCTGCATTACTTCTGGGTTTCAGTTCCATCACAGAAATAGAAAGCTGCAAATACCAGTGTCTGACAGACCCCAATGACTGTAATGGGCGGCACTGGATTTCCGTCATTTCACCAGACAACATAGCGCTAGACCCTGCATTATGGGCACAGTAGTGATCTAGTGGCATCACTGGGTATAGACACCATGGGCACAGTAGTGATCTAGTGGCATCACTGGGTATAGACACTATCCCTAGTACACGGGCACAGTAGTGATCTAGTGGCATCACTGGGTATAGACACTATCCCTAGTACACGGGCACAGTAGTGATCTAGTGGCATCACTGGGTATAGACACTATCCCTAGTACACGGGCACAGTAGTGATCTAGTGGCATCACTGGGTATTTGACATTCCCTAGTACAGGGCAACAGTAGTGATCTAGTGGCATCATGGGTATAGACACCATGGGCACAGTAGTGATCGAGTGGCATCACTGGGTATAGACACTGTCCCTAGTACATGGGCACAGTAGTGATCTAGTGGCATCACTGGATATAGACACCATGGGCACAGTAGTGATCTAGTGGCATCACTGGGTATAGACCCTTTTGGGGT